>VYZW01029681.1:0-52200 GCA_013401315.1 Balaeniceps rex | reverse complement strand
TGTGGAAGGGAAAATGCAAAAAACCCCAACTATCCAGATAAAAACAGCAACCTAGATGGTATCTCGTTCACAGTATTTTGGGGCTTTACTGTTATGAATGTCATTATTTCCTGTTTTTTATTTGAACACAAAAAAACTTGTAAAAGCTCACCAAGCTTTTCAGAACCCCACCTCCTTCCTTTCAGGCTACAATAATTGTTAAATGATGACTTTTCTTTATTTATGAAAATACGTTCTTCAAAAATGAATTGGGTAAAATACTGATGATCAAAACTGTCATCCTATTTGGTGGGTTTTTTTAAAATGAAATTCATAATCCATGGAAAGTGGCTCTTGCTTCTACTGGTATCATCTGACCCCCCTTAACTGAATTACAGATTTATAATCATACTGCCACTGCCCATCACCCAAGAATGACATGACACAACAATACCCGATGGATTACTCCTGCAGCCACAGGGCCTTTTTCATCACATCTTTCCCTTCCACACACTTTCCTCCAGAAAGTTTTTATTAGTAGAAATGCATTCAGATTTCCCTGCGGATAAAAAGAAGGGAAGTGTTTGACATTTTCAAGACAATCATCTCAGACGGTACTGTTTGGCCCATTGCTTTTCCATTTCCCCTTGAGCCTTTACTAAGTCCAGTGCACAACAGTTAATGTGGTTTTCACAAAGCAGTGATCAGTAATGTAAATGCCATTTCTTCCCTCAAGACTTATAATGAATTCTGTGTTTCTTAAGCTTGTTTCTTTCACAATTTGTCATGTCAAGGATGTTAAAGATGATATTTGGAAATCACAGAACAGTTAAACCATAAACTGCTGTGTTCCTGTCCATTAGTAAGAAAAGTTTGACTGCAGGGATATTTTGTTGGAAAGGTTGTATTAACAGTCATTTACATATATATATATATTTGTAGTGCTGCGCCTGCTTCTTTCATGTACCTTGAAATTACTACCAGATAATGAATGACCTCCTATTAAACTCATTTTTTATAACGCATCTTCCTGAAATATAGGCATTAGAAGACCTTGCTGCTCAGCCAAGGCAATTTTGCCTGGTGCAATATTATGTTACTAGACAAAGGCATTTGAAAAAGGCCATACATTTTATTTTCTAAATCAATACTTTCTTTTGCTGTCTACTGAAAAATCCTTTTTTAGTGCTTACAACACATTTGAGAGTTAGGATAGGATTGTAATATTCAGTAACAGACTGAGACAATAACTAGCATTCTCAAAGATTAATTTTATTTGCCCTGCCTTTTGCCTGCAAACATTATCCACATAATGCTTTTCAGACAGATTGTATCTTGCTAGTTTCCTTGCTTCATAGTATACATATATTAACGAATACGTATTTTCACTGACGACAGTGTAAGGCAAGTTATTTCTCTCATAGTGTTATTCTACTGTTTATTCATGTGCATATTTTAGATTTGCAATGGCTTGTTGGAAAGTCTAATTGATTGTCACTAATTACTAGCCAAAGTTTTGCTTTTGTTAAGACACCATTACATAAAACTCTGATCATTATATGAAAGTTTAATTCTGGTTATTAGATCTTAAGAATATTCTTTTCAAAATCACAGCAAACTCTTTATCAGTGAATCTCCACAAAAACACTGTGTTAAAAATGTTTAGAAAACACAGTTTTTCCAGTTGTCTTTATAACGATAAATAAAGAGGCTTTTCTCAGTTAAACAAGAAGATATATTGACCTTTATATTAATCTTGCTGTAATTGGACTGGTAAAGCATTAGAATATAGAATCCAAAATTAACTAACTCTCCATGCAGAGAACGCAATATCTCAGCTAAAAAAGATCAGATTACTTGTCAGTAAAGTCTTAGTGATGCAACGCACAAAGTCATACGCAGACCATCTACTATAGGTATCCAGCTGCAGCAACTACTGTGGCATGCAACGTCAAGAAAGCAATGAGGGAGTCAAACTATCTGCCACCCAATGCCATGAGATCTCAACTGTCTACACTATCAACAGACAGAAATAGGGAAACATATTCTTTCCACCTGCTGTAGGTGCATATATTATATGTTGCTTCTACTTCTCTCCGTTGACAGTACAGAGGATCCTTGGTCTGGCATCACGGTATAAGCCGCGTGAATGATTCATGACCATCTTCAGCCTAGAAACCATTATAGACATGCACAGTGCCATAGCAGGTGGTTTGCACACAGCCCATAAATCCAAGTATTAAAGATAGGTGATCAGAAGTAGTCATTTTTGGTGAGATAACTATTCCTAAGGTGTATGGATAAGGAGCCCCCAATGTAACCTCTTTCAACGCAAAGTTTAAAAGTGTTACAGCAATCTGGACAATGTAATTTACGCTGTGTGAGGACTATGCAATGGAGGATCAGAAACACCTTCGCCAGCCTCTCTGGTCCTCCTTCCACTGAAGCTAGTGAGAGTTTGCCAACAGCTCCAGTACCAGGAGAAGCATATCTAAAAAGTTTGACACTAACCATTTAAATTTGTGCTTATATCCTCAGTGTCTCTCTCTCAAACAACACTGATGACACTTACTTTATTAGTTCATAATTACAACAGTAATAAAGTGGGGCGATCTTTTACACTGTTGCTTAATATTCAGTACTGTATGTATATATATACTTGACACCTCAGTGAAGACTTTGACATGCCTTATTCATTCTAGTTATTTTTATGGTATTGGTTTTGTTAGATTGCTTTACCATATAAAGAATAAAACTATAACTGCTCTGACTTAAAATTGTCCAATTCATTTTATTCCAAGATCTGTTAAACGAATCTAAATCATGTTCATCAGTTCTTCTCATTCTCATCACCCTTCACTCACACCATGAAGGCAATGTATATTGGTGGTTTGAAAACAGGGATTTGATATTCTCTGATGGACTACAATAAATATCTGAAGTAAGTACCTGCCTCGTGTCGTGTGGTTTCTTGGCTGCAAAATGAAAAGTGCTCTCTGCAGGCCAGCAATGTTAATCCCATGATTGTCAGCTACTGGAGAATCATGAGGTAAAATGAATCTTTAAAATAATTTATGAGTTCATTCTACAGCATTCTTTTTCCAGCTATATTTGTGTGCCAGCCATGTTCCCCTAAAATCTGTCAGAGAAGTAAAGAACTTGTGGAAGTGTCAAAAGCCATGACATCTAAGGATGAAATTTCAGGCAGCAGTTATTTATTCTCTTTCAAAAGGTGAGAGCTTTCTGTGACTATATGTAAGATAGTTTAAAAAATGATACTCAATTGTTATTTTGACTTACTTATTAGTTCTGAGTTAATCAGATTGAGAGCTAATTTAACGGTAGCATTTTATTGCAACTGTTGAACACTATTTTTTTTACATAAAACTGCCCACGATATAGGAGTCTTAAAATGTAAATCAATGTTGTTCATTAAGAAATGTGGGAGCTGGTGAATGAGAGGGGTCTGATTCTTCATTTTAATCTGACTTATTCTAATTCCTGCATTGGATTCTAAGAGTTCATACTAGGTCTTTAAACTCTCAATACAGCCTCCTTAACATTCTTCTGTTGATTCAGTTCTAAACTTAAGGGTTTTGTCCAGCTGCCTACATATTGCTCTCTGGTGTCACTTGAAACAGCTTAGGCTAGCCAAGACATCTGTCCAGAGCCAGCAGACATGGCACAGGACTGAGGCCCTGCACCCTTCAAGATTGGCAGCTGGATGTCCAGGTGGGATGGTCTTGGGAACCTCAAATGAAACTAAAGGCCTAAGGTTAGGCAAGAGAATCAATTTCCTAAATTTGGGTGAGCTGAATCCCACCCTAACCTGGTACAAACCTAGATTTGGGCAAAGTGAATCTCAATCTGAGGAGGGGTTTTGTTATCTAGAGGCACCGTTGCCATTCTGGGTACTGCAGGGTTTGGTTCGTCTGCCCACTGGATCTGTTGAGTATCTTGTGTCTCCATCTTTTAGTCCCACTCATTACGCCTCGGATTTTCTAGGATATCTCAAATGGCACTGGCCACTTTTGTGGGGCTCATTGAGTCATGGCTTGTATTGCATCCAAGATATCTGTGTGTAGCTGGCATATATGCAGAGCAGCAAGAAACCTATGCCTATCTGGGGCAGGGGCTGGAGCCAGTGCATGGCACCACTGAGCATCTCCAACGGCACTATATTACCTACCTCTGGGTACCCACGCTAGGTGTCTAAAATAGATGAAGCCTGCTACCTTCTGGGAGTGTCTGTCACTGAATTGAGAGAGACCATCTCATTTTAAAAGAATATTTGTGAACAAATCATTTGAGCCAGGTTGGGAATGCACTCACCTGATTAGAGTGGACTCCTGTGTTCCCCATTCTAGACCAAAAAAATGAGTTTTCAAACAAAAAATAGTATTTTGCAGTTTTCAGCCTCTGAAGAATGATTTCCAGGTTCTAATAATTTTGCAGTATTCTTTACTTTCTTAAAGCAAGGCAAACCTTGCTGTGCATGTTTCATGCTCTACAAGGAGGCAAATACAATTGCTTATCATAGAAAAGCTTAGTGGAAGCATCAATTTAAAATTGTGCTACTTGCCTAAAGAGACATTACCTGCAACGGTGCATAGAGTCTTCTGTGAATCATGGAAAATCTGACAATTAGTAACTCCTTTTAATTATTACTCTTTTCTCAAGCACCTACCATGAGGTTCTATTAATTAATGGTGCCTTGCTTTAAATCCTGCTGGAACAGGATGAAAATGTGAATTGCTACAGATTTGATTCAGTTAAGCATCCAAAATCTAGCTGCCTATTCAAACACCACTGAATCCCTTTAGTCTAGAAGTACTATGATGACCATTTTCTCTGCCAGATTTCTGGTATTTGTTTCATGACTGTATGAAACATTGCAAGTCTATTATGATTTTTTGTCTCATCAGAATGCAGATAAAATTTGAGGAGAATAAAATGTGAGAAAGTATTAAAAAAGTGAAAATATAACTACCTAACTGTTTGAAAACAAAAGATACTTTTATTTGAATGGCAAGTAAAGGTTCTGGTCTGTTCTTTTACCTGTTAGAGATGATATTTGGAAACCAGCCTTAGCACTGAAATTGTATTGGTATACTAAGTTCTGGGGCTTTGCTGAATTTATTAGCTCTTGTTTTAACACACTATTGAAGGTAGTATCATATTTGCATCTGTGAAATGCATATCCATTTGCTTGAATGCTTGGGCACTATAGATGGCAAAATTTAATAAATCAAATCGACTGTTGTTGCTAATCCAGGAAAACCTGCGGCCTAAGAAAATGTTTTCTGATGCATTGCTAAGCTCAGACATACCAGAGAGCCATCAAATACAGATGCTAAGCTAACATAAAAAATGTGCAGGTGTCAAGTATTTGCAATATGATGTAAATGCAAGAAAAAACTCCCCTGGAACTGGGATCTGCATGAGGAATGATATTGTCTTATAAGCAGAGAGACGATAGCCCGTTTTTGTGCAGCTGCTGGATGGTGATGGATGGTGCTTACTTCTGAGATCAGCTTCACCTGACCAAGCCTGACCCATGGGAGGGAGTGCAGGGCTGGGCAGCCCGCACAGCCAGGGGCTCTGGGGACAGGACGATGATAGAGCATTAAAAATATGAGGGGGGCTTGGAGAAGGGACTAGCCTACTGCAACAAGCCAGTTTTGATGCTTGGAATTACTGCAAATAAACTGTTTGATGAGATGGTGAGTATGGGAGAGAGGAAAACAGAAGTCCACAGAATAATATTAAGGGGAAAATTTTGAGCTGAGTTTCAGTAAAAATGTCCTTAAATTGAAACAGATAAAGATACCAAGTATGGCCGCTGATTTTGGTTTTGGGGATGAAGTTTCTCTTTCTTGCCTTTTTTTTCTGGTTAATGGTTTTCTTCAGTTATGTATTTATTCAGTTTTGGTACAGACATTAATATAAATCAATCAATAAAACTATGTAAATACAGAAACTCCTCACAAACTCTTCATTAGATGTTAAAAACATCCATCTTTTAACTGTAACCCTGACTATACTTAACTGAGAGTACATACAATACAAATGGTTAATACATGGGAGAACTATTTGTGGTACACATTTTATAATGCTTTTTAAAAATGCAGCTAGGTTTAAGCCTCATTCTACCTTCTCCCACTGTTATAAATATTAATAGATAACTTAGAGGAGGGTGAAATAGATATATTTGCAAAGCAAGGCAGAAAGAGCCAAAAGGACAAGACAAGCGTTGTGGAAGAGAGGAGGGAGGCTGGAGAAGTCTCCAGAGGAACCAGCAGAGGTGAAATCTCTGGGCACCTCCCAGCAGAAAACATAGAGCTGGGACAATCCTGCACTGCAAGGAAAACACACGAGAAATTCAGATAGGCTTTTTTTTTTTCTTTTCCCAACTGTTGTGAAGCTTGGAAAACTTTGTTTCCCAATTCAGTAATTCTTGCTATATGTGCAGTTACAGTGCCCTGAAATGTTGAAATGTTTGCGGGATCCCTCCCTAAAACAGTTTCAAAGTTCCTTAACCATGCCACAGCCACAACTGAAAACTAAGGGTTTTCTATTCTGGAGAAAGCTGCTCTGCTACACACTCCATGAAATGTGGAAGGAAAAAAGTCTGACATTCCCTGGCTGCAAAATGAATTTTCTGGAACTTGTCGGGCAAAGGCAATATTCCAAGTAGTCATTTTGTTGTTCAATAAATTTCCATTCCCATTCACCTTGCTCTTTAAAACCTGCCCTTACTTTGCTACCAAATGAAATAAATCGTGGCTTATTAGAGAAAAGTAGAGGGAGCAATTTTGTACAGTGCTACTAGAGATGTGCTTTCCAGGTAGCAACTATACTGATATTGAATGACTGTCAGCAGCTAAGCAAAAACGAGCATGAGACAGGCTGTTGTGATGAGCTGACACAAATACATCTGTCTGACTAACGCAATTAAATATACTTCAGAAAAACATGACTAGGCAATCCCCAGACCAAGCTAAAAAATTTAGACACAGGCAAGACTGAAATGAAAAGTACCAATTTTTTTCCTCCCTTTTCTGTTTTAAGTAGAAATACACCTTTTATCTTTCTGTTCATCTGTCCTAGCACAGCCACCAGGGTATACTTTTTTGTTACCAGCAGATAGACATAGTGTAAATGAGCACTGAGCTCTGTCATCTCTTTCTCCATATGTCGTGTCCCTGATGAGATTTTTTTAGCTGGGAGATTGTATTTAAAAACAACAAATTCTACATTAAAAACATGCCTTCGTTGTTTGTGCAAAATCATAAATCTTATCCTAAGATTACACATGGAAAGAGTTGGAGGGAGAAGAAAAGGAGGTAGGAAAGAGTGTACTTGGCCTGAATAAAAGGATGATTTTTCCTTTTGTTAAAAATCCAGCTTTTTCTTTTGTCAGGAAGGATTGTGCTTTGCCTTCACAAGTAGTATTTTTCAAAGCTCCGAGCTGAATTCTAAATCCATAGGGTTTGGCACACTGAGTGGGTGTACACATCTGCAGAAGAAGCAGGCTTTCTACATCTTGCCGAAGCTCCTGTCTCCAGGCATGGGGAGAAGATGCAGCCGCCTCAGGATGTGACACAAATCTGAACAGTCTTAGAGCTGCTCTAAACAAAGCCATTTGTTCACATCTCTGCCGGACAGCTGTGCCAAGGGGACTGGCGAGAGCGTAGCATGCCAAGCAAGAGTGCACCTGCTAACCACAAAGCCAGTTGCTGACACAGGTCCTAAGGAGTGTAAGTAAGTTTGATGTGCCTGTGCCAGGGCTGAGCACACCGGCTCTCCTTGCGATGCTCTCACTGTACACAGCCAACCGGAGCAACACAGAAAGAAGCAGCTCGTTGGCATGGTGTCCCCACCCTGAGCAGCTGCTGACCATGGGATGGTAGGACATGGTAGCATGGAAAAAAGTGGAAGAATTTGTTGATAAAATCCATGCTGGAGTTTGAAAGTCTCCAGTTAAAATGAAAAAGAAACCCAAGGATGAAGGCTTAATAAGCACTTCAGGCTCTATGTGAAATTGGTGGCAATCAGCCCAAAAGAAGCCAGTCATCAGCCTTATTCCCAACAATAACAGCTTCTGAGCATTTAACGTGTTTAGTAGCTTTTCAGTTAACTCAAGCAGAGGAGGCAGCTGTGAAACTGTTACAGATATTTGAGCAATAACACCTCCACATAAAAATGAAGCTGCTGAAAGATGTTTTCAAGCAAAAGGCACCCAAAAAAAAAAAAAAAACCTAATGAAACTTCAGGAGACCTTCTTCTAAGGCAGAAATGAAAAAATGTGCTAAGAAAGGGGATGGACCAAACCCTCAGAGATGGATGGCAAGGAAACAGGTCTGGAAGCAGCCTGGGATGCAGCAATGAAATCACCAAGTGAAGGAAGCGGCAATAGAGGACTTTGTGGCCACACCACTGAATGTTTAAGTGCCTGTCTCCCACGCATCAATCCACCTAATGCAATTTACCATGTCCAAAACAGACAGGTGAGCTCTCTGCTACATGACCGAAGAAAATCAGGAACCACAGAAGGAGACCCACCACAGGCAGAACCACGGTGCTGAAAAAGGAGCTTTGTAATGTAGTCTGTGAGAAAGCCTGAGGGCAGAGATAAGGGCTGAAAAGACTTCATCTGAGCTGGAGATCAAGTGACTGGCTGCTTTATTCAGGCACTTGGAAGTGCTGCCAAGGGCGATGCTTGGAGTCAGCCCATGCTTTCCTTCCACCCTGCCTGCTAAAGTTGCGCCAGGGTTCATGGGTTTGTCAACAGGCCAGAGACAGCAAGGCAGTGAAGGGAGGAAAGAAAAACAGGGAGGGATCACCTGCTGTGGAAGAGACCTAACCACTTATTCCCTCTTTACTGAATAGCTTGGTATGTTCAGGTCTCTCAGACTCATTCACTAGCTGAGTTGCTATCTGCAAATCCCATCTGTCCTGGCACAAGGGTGGCCTCAGGACCCTTTGAAGGGGAAATACATGGAGATGGTAACATCATCCTGAGTGCAGACAGGATCGGTGAAGAAGACAGGCAAAGAAGATCAGGACAGGCAAAGTGAACCAGACCTGCAGACACTGCAGGTAGGTGCATTCCTGGAGCCCTATTAAGTGATAGGTTGAGGGTCGCATTTCTTCTCAAGTTTCTTCCTTGGAGGGCCCCCTGCTAGTATCAGAGCATGATTTTGGATCTATACAATGCAATGGCTTATATGTTTGCTTAATCTGAAACCCAGTGCGGAGGTAACTTTTGATGTCTGTGGTTTTTCAGCCTTTAGGAGAGGAGATAGATGCCCCCTCACAAGAGAGAGCTGGTGTATAAAAATATGGCCAGCACTGGTACCATTTCTTCTGGCCACCCAGGTATTGGCAAGCCTAGTTTTAGCAAAGAACTCTGGATAATGAATATCTGCTGTGTCTCAGCCACAGGAGCACTGGAGCAGGGTCACAGATGCAGCCTTGTTTGTAACCCAACTTTCTCCAGGCAGCCATGTGCAGGACACTTAACTGGCTGCATACACTGCATAAAGGGCCAAAGGGGGTACTTCAGGAAACTAAGTTTCCTTCCTGGCTGCCTTCAGCCTACATGCCTGGTTCTGTAAGTGTGCATCTTCAGTACTAAATTTAGCTGACAGTCTTTGAATCTGCTTCTCTTCTTTCTCTTTCCTTCCCATCACAAGCACAGGCACACAACGTCTCTCCCAAAAGCAGTGTAAAGAAAGCAGTTAATAGAAGCAAAAAGTCAGTAACGGCATTGCAACTTCCAATTTTACAATAATAGCCATGAGATGTGGTTCCTTTAAATTGCTTCTTTCCTAAATCAGAGGCAGAATCAGAACAGATTTCTTTTCAAGCATTCAGCTAAACAACCAGCAATGAGATTTAATTTAATTCAGAAAACAGGTTCTCACTAATTCCTTCAGAGAATTTTCATTATAATCATTTGCACAAAGGCACAGGCCCTGACTGACAGAAATGATGTGGCTGCCACCAGCTTACTAGAGAGTCATAAAATTCGGCACCTGACCCACTGGATGACTCAGAAAGAGGCATTAGCTGCCCAAGGATGCAGTACAGCCAACTGAGAGAGCAATTAACTAGTGACTAGAGAGAATTAAACTCCTCAGAAAGATAATCCACACAAAAGCCCTACACGCAGAGCTAGAAGCTGCATAGGTCTAGCTAATAAAAAGGCTGAGAAAGGGATGTTTTTGAGCACTTCTCCCTCCCCGGAGCTTAAAAATCTCATTTGCAGCTGCGTGTTACATGCTCCTGTGTGATTCAGAGCCTTTTGTCAGAAGAAAGCACCAATTCAGCAGGAATTATTTTAAAGGGGGGTGGGGGAATGGTGATGATAATATCCATCTCAGCTTGAAGTCATTCAGGAGTGCACATCCCATCCGCCAACAAAGTGTCTTGAGTAAAAAGCGACCACAGAGATGGATGTGCTGGTGCCTCATCCTTCCTCCCTGGGCTAGGCTGGGTGGCTGCTCAGTTATAAATGTGAGAGGAAAAAGTGATGGGCAGAGGTGGTCCATGGGCACCAGTGACCCCTGTCCCGGGTGGACACTGCCCTTCCTGTCCCCATTTCAGTGCCAGTGCTAAGCCCAGCGCTGCCAGCAGTGTGAAGGCAGGGCACCCCAGTAGGCACCGCTCCGTGCCCCCACCCCACACTGACTCCAGGAGCTGAGGTCATGCTTTGCACTGATTTGTAGGACCAAAATCCCAGGGTGTCCTGGGCTCTGTGGAGATTGGGGATAGTGAGTTTTCAACATTCTTTCCCTCAGCTTAGGAGTCTGTGGGAGTCTTTGCTCCCGTTACAGGAGAGAAGTCCTTTTTCATCTCACCCTGGCAGTAATAGCTTCAGTACAATTTATGCAACAATAGATTGCAGGTATTTACTAACATCTGCATAAACAAGCAAAAAAATTGCCTTTTCTGTAGTTTGGGATGAGTAGAACATTAAAACATGTAAAACCAACCTTTACAATCAGACTTGCTACAGGATTTCCTCCAACAGTTTTGTAATGTGCCTATGCTCAACTTTCTTCCTTTTTAAGCATTTCATCTAAAGTTTACCTGTACTTCTTCCTTTCACCAAGGACACGACTTTCCTTGGTTGCAAGACCAAGACTGTACTTTTTAAAAAGGGAGAAAAACAGCTCTCTGGTGTCACCAGGTAATTTTCCAGTAAGCCACGAGAGGGCAGGTTGTGTTCTCTATACAGCTTGCTTCAGCCAGGTTTTTACAAACTGTTAAGAACAGTCACAGTTTTAAAGCCCGAATTATTAAACTAAGGCCCAGCGGATCTTTGACCCTGGCATTTTTTATGTGCATAGTATCAATCTAATGCCCTCATTGCTTTTCTTCTGGAAAGGAAAACACCTTTCTACTCTATTTACAAGCGAGAACTGAGAAACTCTCCCTTGTTTTACCCACCCTCTCTTAGGCAAAATCAGTTCTAACAAGTTAACTGCTACGCCATGTTTTTTACATTTCACCCCCGGCTCTCTCCTTCCTTTACGCCACTGCCACTTGCCCATAACCAGGGCAGCTTGCAAAGCAAACACTTGGGACAGTAGTATCCAAACCTCCAAGGTGGTGAAGCTAGTTAGGCACACACTGTGCCCTGTGAGCCCAAGGAAAAATCTCATTCACCCTTGGAAGGAGCAGCCTAGCCTGTCTCCTAAACTTTGGCATTCACATCACATGAAGGACAAAAAGGTGTCAATCTCCATCCAACAGCATCTCTCTACATTAGTATTTAGCAGGAACTGGTGCATGTGAAGACTCATAGTCTTGTAGTGCTGGAAAGTGGCTGACATCTCCTCCTTGAGAAAGATACGTGGAGACCTCAGACCTGGCCGCAAACTGAGACTGATCAGGGTCCAACTGATCTGGCACATGCCCAAGCCAGGTTTCCAGAAACCTCAGCTGATGTCCTCAGCACCAAGTAACACTGGCCCCTACACAGTAAAAACCCCCAAAAGGCAACCTGAATTGGGAGCTACAGTACTGGGCTGAGTGGCTGTACAAAAAGTGCTCCAACCATTGACATCTCGGGCATGAGCCAGGAACAAGCACACTGGGACCCCCCAAAAGTACCACAAAACAGCAGAAAGGGCAGCAGATCATTGTCCACCTGATGCAGCAAGGGCTATCTGAGCGTGTAGTGAGCAAATCATAACTTTTCTTTGCCCCAAAATGTCTGCATTTTAGAGGTAATCTTTGTGAGTTACACATATGCAAAGTTAATTATATGTGAAGATCTCCTGAGATCTTCTTTCTAGTCCACATGGCTAGTATTGAGCAGGCCTAGAAGAAATATCAGAAATCATTACTCACTGGAATTTTTTATTCAAGGCTACAAAAGCAGAGTTTTTCTAAGACTCAGGACCTTACAAGAGGCAAAATCTGAGCACTCCATTAATGTAAGATATTAAGAACCAAAGCTGACACAATCTGTTCAGGACTTCATTTACTGTGTAAAAGCCCTGTCTCAAGATAACATAGGAGAGCCACCCAAATGTGGTCCAAATCTATATCTAAATAAAGAAAGAGCCAAAATAGAGAAGGGTGAGCACCATTTTCAACTTCTGTCACAGGTCCCTAACACAGAGGTGAAACACAAGTGTATACCTAGCTGTCAGGGAACTCCTGCTCTTAAATTTTAGGAGAATTTGAGTGTGGAGGTTTACCTACTGCTAACATCAGCTTGATTGGAAATAACATATGGAATTGATCATGCTTCTGAAAGAAACTGTAACCAGGGGGTTCCTACAGTATCTTGTCAAACAGTATGAAACATTTTGAACGTTAAAAAAAGACTATGTTATTCAGAATATTTATTGATAACTGTAAAATAATATGTTATTCAAATATATACGTAGAGTTAATAATTTTCAGCACATCTCTGAGCTGCTAAATGAAATCAAAACCACATTGAGGTGAAAAATTATCTTGGTTATTCAAGTTGGTTTTCTTCTATTTGGATTCTCAGCTGTCTTGATCTAAATCTATAGAGGATGACTAACAAGTGTCACACACTCCAGATAATGTTTGGTAATGAGAAAAGTCTGGCCTGTCTTGGGCCTTGCGCATATGTACCCAGAGACTTCATATATTACAATTCACAAGGTAACGGGAAAACCTGAATGAGAGCAATGTAGTCAGCTGCCGAAGGAGTGTGTGATAAACTCTCAGCTAAGATCTCAATAAGGCAATCAAGGTCACTTCCTACAAGAATAAGCAAAGAAACAAAGCGAGGGCACTAGGCCTCTTCCATGTACTTTTTGGGGCTGAAGTTCACATTCGTCAGTGGTTCAAAACCTCTTCTCTGCCTTCGGTGCTGGAAAAGTACAAGCAGCAGAATGAGCATGGCCAGAGCTAGAAGTGCTCCTCCAACTGTGGATCCAACCACGACAGCCCAGACTTGGGTTTCTTCAAGTGAGTCTGGAAATACAAAACATCTGAAGTGAGGACAGCCCATAATTTCATTTCTCAAATCACAGGGAAAGAAAGAAAATATCCCACAGCCTGGTAAATATGATTACTTGTGTGGCTTAAAGACCCACTGGCCACAGGGGAAACTGGCAATGCACCATGCAACCAACACACGTACCAGGACCAGAGATGTTTCCTGCCAGAGAAGTCTACAGCTGAATTTAAACTTCAACCTTTCATACAAATTGAAGTGTTGAGAAGGGGAAAGATTAACAGTGACAAGACAAAAAGATCATTCTTTTATCTAATTTGGCCAAAATTATGAATTATTTAAGCACTTCTTTCTATAATGACATTTCAGCATAACTGTTTCCAAGCTATTTTGGTCAACAGAAAGACCTCAATTTTCCTATGTCTATAGGAAAGCACAAAGCAGCCTATTGTCAAACTTTCAACTGAAAACACTACTTAGTGTGGTTCTGTCAAGCGGCTCCAGATTGCATCCTCTGATTTTGAACCGCTTCTGGTGTTTTCTAAGATAATGTTGTCCATTCTTATAATAATCCTGCTCCACTTGGCTGAATAACTTCATTTTGTGTTTTCATTTATGCTTTCAGAAACAAAAATTGCCTGCTGTCCTGTTCTGAAAAATACTACATATACCAAGTTGGCAATAACTACATTTGTCTAAATATTCAGAAAAAAACTCTTAAAGGGGCTTAAGATATTTAGAAGGTGCTTAGACTTATGGGCTTAAATCCAGATAGCTCAAGGAGATAACACACTGACTATAAAAGCGACTAAAAGTTGTGTGCCCCAATCTGCAGTCTCTGTCAACAAAAGCACTGAGGGCAATCATGCCCAAGGTCCCAAAATGAATTTTTTACCACTTTACCATCTCTCAAGTAAAAGCCAGCAACGTATTACATATGTTGATTTCTGATGGGGTTACATGAAGTAGAATTAGCAAGTTATATATTTAGATAAAAGAGAAGGGTTTGGATGTAAAAACTTTATTGTCTGAACACTGACCATGCAGACAGGGACAGATACGCTGCTTCACAGTGGCCTAACAATTTATTCAGGTGGGAGTTGAGAAGCAGCAAAATCACAAGCTGCCTTTTTTCCTCTCTGGGTACCTCATGCCCAAGGGGCAGCAGCATTTCCAAAGCAGGAGGGGGGACAGTGGTCCAGAGGGAGAAAAACTTAAACTCCATAAAAGGGGAAGTTTAAATTTTATGGGGAAATTCTGGGGACACCCCTGAGAAAAACACTGCAGAAGCAGCTAGCTTCTGAGAACAAGGGTTTCATTCTTTTGCAGTCTATAGACCTTTAAACAGTCTCCACAGATTAAAACCACAGATATGTGGAAGCATTTAAAAGAAATTTCTGGCCACATAGGTTAAATAAGCACCTACTGCCTCTCAAAGGAATACCAAGGTGGAGAAAGAAACTGCTTAGATTTAATCTTTGGTAAAGCATCTGAAGCATGGTTTTCATGCATTTCTTACTCTTGTGCCTTTTACAAATATTTTTAACTCATGTTGCAAATTGTGGATGTTGTGCATAAATACTTTGCTTTCTTGGTTTTTGTCTTTATCTGATTTGTGTCAAAGGTAATTTCAAATGAACAGGCAAACCCTAAGGCACATCACACCTATGGACAAGGAAAACCTTTAAAATTGGGGGTTTATGACACAAAACACCCAGGTACATCTCTCCAAGGTATCCAAAGATTAATGGAGTTCATCTCTAATGAAATTCACATCGCAGTATTATTCAGGGCCCTGTGCAAAACAAGTATTTTCTAATGACCAGCACTAGCCAGACGAGCTCCTGGCAGAGTGCCTGACATCTGACAGGTTAAAGGATTCTGTAACAGGCATCAACAGTGCTGGGAGCAGGAGCCAAAATCAGAGACTCCTCAACCCCAAAGGAGCACCATTGTCAGTGCCAGAGCAGTTCAAGTTGATCCATTTTGCAGCAGAGCAAACTAAGTATGTGCACACTTGTAGTCGCCACAGCTTACCTGGTGAGTTCTAACTACCTGTCCTACAATATGTGATTGCTAGCGAGCAGGTGAATAGACCCAAGCATTTTGTAAAAAGTGCCGTATTTTCCAAACACCTGTGTCGTCGAAAACATGAACTGTCTCATTTCTTGGCCTGGAACAGCCTCCACACCTCTGAGACGTACCTGGCAGGTCAATGGCATAGGTGTAGCCGAGCTGCTCCGCAGTTTGGAAGAGCTCGTCGTTGGTCACAGGAGGGAAAAAAGGGACCATGTTATACAGTCTGTTGTGACCGATGGGGGCCAGCTCCTTAGGCCAGGCATCGTCAGGGGGGCTAAACCGCTTCATCCACTCGTCAAAGATGGCATCAGTAAAGGAGTGAAGAACCTGCAAATCCAGGCATGGGCATGCACATTTATTAAGCTCTTTCAGAACTCAACAACATTTAAAACACTCTTGCCTAAGGTGGCAGCAGCTTTTGAAAGAGAGAGAAGAGGGTAGTCTAATTTAGATGGGATTTGCAGAATGGGAAACCAGGAAAGCTCATGAGAATGGAGTGAATTGATCTTCATGGGACATTTTCCTGTATACGTCCTTGTTGCTGCTTGTTCATAATAAGCTCTTTCTGCAGACAGTTTAATATCAGCTGGCATTGAATGGGCAGGTCTGTCCTCTCAGGTGAGGGCCCACGGAGCTCATTCAGGTGAATGTACCTCTCAGATGTATTTTAATCTCTCTTGTCTCTGAACAGGTATGAAAAATTGCGGGAAATTTGATGTCTTCATGCTCATTTTAGACCATGCCATCAGCTCCACAGCTCCAGGTACCCATGACTTTGATCAGGTCTTGCGCAGTGAGTTTATAGATATATAAAACACTAATACAAGAAAGTTGTTTCCAAGTTGAGTTCAGACAACTATTACAAATGTTTGGGGCAGTTCAAATTAATTTCTGATGTACTCATGTTTTTTAATTATCACACTGGAAAAATATTAGAAAATATCTTACAGAAAATAATCTTGCATATAAAATTACAGCATAATGAAATGAAGATTTCATTGTGTAAGGAAGGAATTAATGTAGGAATTCAAGAATTATTAAGGAAATAAGCTGGAGAACCACTACATAAGTATTTGGGCTAATCTCTCCAACAAAATATTGCAATCTTAAAATAAAGGTAAGAAAGAAATTAATTGCATTAGAATTTCTCTATATAATCACTGTGGTTTAATCTAACAAAGAGGAAAAGAAATTGGCATGAATTTATTAGGAAAGACGTGCAAGCCAAGTCAACTGTTTCATTTGCACATTGCTGGTTTTTTGTGCTGCTCATTGCAGTGCAGCACTGTACCAAAGCATCAGTGAAATCACGTTATTTCTATTCCTCAAGAGGCCCGGAAATTAGATGTGCTTCCTTTTAGCCTGTGAAGTTTTAAACAAAGAAACAAACTATTCCAACCTACTGCTCTAAAATAACTAACTGCACTTCCAGTTTTTCTTGTTGCTGTAAAATTGTCTGCTACAAGTCATTAAATTTAGATACCACCTAATCAGAGGATTAAGGGCAACATGACTTGGAATAGCAGCTCTTCTCCCTAAAAACTTATTTTATATTTCACAAATCACCCTGAGATTTCTTCCCTCTTTATTTGACCATTATGCAGGCGTGGCAGCGTTCAAGAAAAGAGAAAAGATTTCTCCTTTTCTATTTAAAGGACTTATTTTTAGGGAATTCGCTTTACTTCTCTTCTGCGAATCTCTGGTGAGACAGCTGCCTTGGAGCCACAGCCACTGCCACTCAGGGTGGGGGAAAAAGACGTACCACAAAGATGGGATCGTTGGCAGCTGCGTGAGGGAGAACGCTGGTCCCATTCAGGAAAGAGTGAGCCAAATTATGAAGGCTCAGCATTGTTGAGTTAAGGACTCCACCTGGTTTACCGAAGCCCTCCAGAGCGTTCCTGCGGATGGGTAAAAGCAGCATCAGGTAACCATATTTCGCTCATGAACACGCACGTGAAGAAAACCCGCGTCCCAGCTGGCTCTGGAGGAGCTGAAGGACAAACCTGAAACTGAAACTGGAATTGCGGAAAAAGGGGGGGCTGTCAAACTCCTGCAGGGAGAGGCACCTCCTGATGTCCTCCATGGTGGGCAGCTGCTCGCTGGAGCCCCTGGGCGGCCTCCGTCGCAGTGGCCCTTCATCACTCCCATTGCACAGCGTGACCAGGCGGTTGTAGTCATCCAAGCTGAGTGTGAAACAGAAAGATGCACAAGTTAGAAGAAGGTGATGACGCCTGGCTTGCTGGCTTTTTCTCCTGTAGTATAAAAGAGGCCTTGGCTGTGCGTGTGAGACAGCAGGGGTTAGGGACTGACGCACCTTGGGGCATCTCGGTTCACCTCCCGTGGCCTGGGAGCTGAATTTATTGCAGGACTGCCACCATGCCATGACTTTCCGTGGCTCTGCAGCCTCTGTGGACCATCAGTCATTTGGACCAAGACTCACCGGGCTCATGCTCCACAGAGAGAGGATGCTTTAGAAAAGCCGAGCACAACTCCCTTCACGCCTACTCCCCTCCCGAAGGCTTTGGGAGAACAGTTTTTGCTAGACAATCTAAAAGAGTATTTTGAATTTTGAATTGAAAAACTTTCAGTCCTGAGTAAGGACTAGTTTTTTAACTCTTAACAAAGAGGAAAAAAACCAGGAAAGTCCCACTGCGGGGTGGGCTAAAAAAATGCAAAGAATGACAGTAAACAGGATCTCGCTTTCCATTCCTCATCCCCTTTAGAAGAAAAGCAACTGCAATGCATTGCATCCTCTTTTTCAGGGCCTGGAGGACATCGTGCTGTTGCAGGCGTTGCCCACTAGCTAATGGGGAGCAAGTCCTTTGTATCAGGGAGAGAAGGAGGGAAGGAGGAGGAGAAAAACAGTGTAACACACTTGTGAAAAAATTCTGTGCTATTCAGTATAAAATGAAACAGTATTTTCGGAAACTCCCAAAGTAAACAAAAGCCCTTCTCTGTTTGACCTTGGCAAGGCAAAAGTTTAGTCACTCCAGTTTTCAAGAAAAAACAAAACCCTACTTATCTTAGAGAAAAAGTAGGGGCAAGATTTAAAGCGAACTGGTGCCTAAAGCTAGAATTTCCAGGAGTTCTTCAGGTACCCAGAGAAAGAGACTCTTTTGAAAAGCCCTGAGCTCTCGGTACCTTCTGACAGTCTGACTGACTGCACGCTGCCCGCGAGGTGACAGAAGAAGGTTTTATGAGTATTGTAACCAGCAGCATCTTATGTCATAGTGCCCCAAACCTGCACGTCAAAGCCCTGCCCTCACCCGAACCAGTATATGCCTACAGACAGCTGGCAGCAAGCACAGGGCTGTCTCTGTGTTGTTTTCCATGTGAAATCTCAACTACTTGGAAGTCAATCCCCAAACTGCACTAAATGTATCAGGGTTAAGATCTCACCCAATACAAGGGAACAGATTTTTCAGCCTATCTCTAGCTTCCTATATGCCAAAACAGTTTTCTGTTTCTGCTGCCCAAATCAGTTGGGTGTTTGTTACAGAGAACCAACACGCAGACTTTTCTTCTTTAAAAAGATACTTGCCAATGTGCAAACTCTTCAGACTTTTGGCAGCCTCAAATTGGCTGAATTGCCTAAAATCCTGTACCAAAAGAATCATCTTTAAAAAAATATACTTCCATAATACCAGGGTGGAAAGTTTACACAGCACCGTCTACACACAAACAGACCGTGATTCCCAGTTTTAAAAAAGACATCTTGGATCTTTTCCTGCCACTCACTCACACTGAGAGAGCAGCCCGCGCTGTCAATACTGAATGAAAGCAAGGTTTGGTCTGTGTGCAAGCTTGCCCTAGATATTCTCATACCTGTTACAAACTGTTTGCCATCGGGAGAATCTGGAGCTCAGGCTGATCAGCCCTGGGTCATCTGGACGGGCTGCTCCAAAGAGCTGGTCCGTGCAGACGTCGCACTCGTTTCTACCCGTGGCGAAGTTCCAGTAGGGCAGCGCGAAGGAGTCGTTGCCCATCAGTCGCTGCAATGGACAGAAACACGTTAGCAGGGAATCACCTTCAAAGGAAAGAGAAAGAAAGGGACTCCTGCAAGTTGTTTCACTTGGTATCCGTTGGATATTTCACTGGATATTCTGCTTTTCATTCCGCATTTCAACTACATGCACTTCACAGTGCTGCTCCAACACCTTTCAAAAGATCAGGGCGTTAAGTCAGTCCTAGCAAAGACATTGTCACTAGTTATTCTACTGTTGGCCTGCACTTCTTTTGGCCATGTTAGGCTTTCTACCAACTCAGAGATCAGGCAGGAGAGCAGGAGCAGAGGTGAATTGAGCCTTAAGGAGCTAAGAGGTGTTCTGAGTGATGTAAGTGGGTGACGGGTAAAATTGTGCATATGGTTTGCTTTTGCTCAAGAACGGCTAGCCCTGGGGAAGAATCTGAACTTGTATTAATAGAGGAATACAGTGAATTTGCTTGTGCTTACTTGTTAGATACGATTTCACGCAAGCAAGATCCTGCAGCTATTTTGATACCAACCATTTTCATTAGAGATCTGCAAGGCTGAAATACAGTAACATTGACAATGTAGAAATGCAAACGGAAATGAGTCAATGTTTCAGCAACTGACTGTCGGGCACGTTAACATGTATTTCTTTAAAAGATGTATTGCTAAATATATGCATGTATTAAATGTATAGCATCGCACATTTAAAGGTGGTAATATTTAGAGTTGCTTTCGTTAGGAGGGTATCTTCAACATCAGCAGACAATATCTGTTACCAAGTTTTACATGTAGGTGTTGCTTTGATTTTATTAATAAATACTGTTAATCCACATCTTCTGTCCTCTGCTGTGGAGATGAAGAAAAAAATCTCCATGATAACCTTCACATCATTGTTCACAGTGAGAAACTGTTCAGTCCTCAGTATCTTGAAAGCACTAATTTCACTTTAAACAAAAAAGGATCAATGGGAGTGTGGGTAAGAATCTATCCTAGGAAATAGCTTACCCTTGGCTGACTCGACAAAGTCACCATAGCAAAAGAGAGAAGCTGCATGAGGAAAGGGAAAGGCTGTTCAGCTAACCTGCAGGTCTCTCTCCAGCAACAGCAAATGATACCTATGCCAAGTAACAAAGGCAGGTCCTTGATGGGAGAAATCGATACCTGTGAAGGGGCGGCCGGGTCCTACAAAGGGAAGATAAAATAAGCACTTAGGCAACAAATGAGGCTTGAGAGAAAGAGAGCACCTTCTTCTATTGCCTGGAGTGGAGTTAAACAAAAACCCGCAGCTCTGCACCTTTGGAAAGAGCGCACACATCAGAAGCTACAACACTTAGTTGGGACAAGTGAAACAAACTCTTCTGTGGATGTTCACTTCAGTGCTTCTCAAAACCTCACATTCCCCCAAAAGTTGGATATTGTGAAGACTTGTGACGACTTTAGTGGATTTTGGTTTTAAGAAGCAGTCTTATTGTCTAAAATCTTAGCTCCTTGCTAATATGTACCATATTATCTCATTGTCTTGCCCAGTGGCAGGACTTACACCATGTATCTATCAAGAGAACCTCAGCATTTTCCATAACCTGCCAACAGTAATTCAACGTGTCCTTTGCCAATTTTCTTCAAACTGTGCTTGTTATTTCTTGTATTCTGCTCTTGTTATTACACGAGAACTAAGACACTGAAAGGCTAGAGACTTCAAACCACATATGGATTTGTTTATCACTGCAGCAGCACTGGAAGTTGCCTCTTTCCCTTTCCACAGGACCTTTGCTCTTGCTAGGCCAGAGACCGCTTTCTTCAGCCCTGCAAAACAGACTCATGTCAGAAGGGGAGACTGAAGAAAACCCCACTGCAGGGTAGCAGATACCCTCTAGCAAGGAGGTAGATTTGGGGTGTTCAGCTTGCACGTAGGACTGCCAGGTAGAAAAGCCATACTGCTGCCTCCTTTTGCAAGAGCTGGGCTTTTCAAAGTGGGACAGGCATAGGTACTGCTGTCTAGAAGAGCAATGAGGACTAGGAATCCTGATTTGGGAGAAAGCATTAGGTTAGATACCCAAACCTCTAACCTGGTTTGGTTTTAAAATCTGGTTGTGGTTAGTCAGGCAAATCCCATCCTTAATGACCTGCTGAAGGCCACAGAAAGCAGTAGCACTTCAGCCACCAATGTCTTTGCATGGTCTCTGCCTTCACAGCTGCAGAGCCCTTTTCCCGCTGCTGCTGCATCTACCTTGTCTGGTGGACTAGGAACATCTTTTGAAGTGAATCACTGCCTGACCACACTTTGGCTCACCCAACAGTGGAGCCTGTGAACTGCCTCCCTGTCAGATGGAAGATGCACCAGGAGTGCGGCTGGTGTGCTCCAGCCACCACGGGGCGTTCGGTCGCAGGGACCAAACTGCAGCAGGTCTGAAGCAGACCTCCCTCAACTGCGGGTGGCCACCAGCTCCTCAGCACCAACTGTTTCACTCCACAGATCTGCTCCTACTGGGACTCACTGCTCGCTAAAGTAATGCAGCTATGTTAAGCGTACTTACCTTTGTTCAGCAATGATACTTTTCACCCTTTACCTGCAGAGCCCCTTGGATAAGAAAAGCACTAACCTAATAGCGTGTCTCTGACTGAGTAGTAATGAAGCCAAACAAAGTAGTTATAAATACTACAGTTGGCAATTTGCGGTTCCTCTCCAGTGGGGCCAAGCAGACTCAACCAGTGCTGAGTTGCAATTACATAGTCTGGGTGAATGGTCGTCTTTGCACGGTCTAGAGCATCAAAAAACTGCTCCCTCTCCTCTGCCGTCAGGGAGTGGACATCCTTCCTGACAACTGGTGGCTTCCTCACATTGCAGTCGGGGCCGGTCCAGCCAAACTTGCAGTCACCACAGTTATAGCCGGCAAAGTTTCCTGAATCAAGAGGAAAAGAGCAGTCATGACATTATGAATCAGAGAAAACTAACAGTGAAATGCAGAAGAATTAAGAATTAGCGCTTTTTTCCCCCAGAGGTGCCAATTCCTGGAAGGGACATCAGCTGAGCAGACTGGCAGCTTTGCCAATTGCCCAACCAGAAGGATGGCTCGCTTCCCAGAGCCACGGCAGGGCCAAGAACCACGCTCAGCTGGTTGGGGAGGTGAAGCGCTGAGTAAGGGGCTTGATGCCCCAAGGTGCTCAGAGCTCTGCAAAGCCCTCAGGCAAGTGAGGAGTCTCACTGAACAGAGGGCTGAGCACTTTAGGTTAAGCGTGTGATGCTTTGCTCGATAGGCTCTCAAGTACTCCCAGATTTCCAGGATCAAACCCAAAAAAAGGTCGGCTCACGTGGATCCTTAAGCACAGAAGAAAATCCCCAAACAAAACAGTTTTCTTAAGGACAAAACTTAGGAAAAACTAATGTCTGTTAACAGTGTATCTGGGACCCAACATGATCCAGGACAAGCACCAGAGGTACTGCAGGTCAAGCTTTAAGCATTATTAAATGGTGCTGCAATAAGAGCCTGAGAAACACTGCAGTACTGTCGTTCCCTGCTGGCATCGTTCCTAAGGCAAGTAATCAGGTCTGATCTAGGCTATTAGCTCAGACCCTCCGATGTGGTGGAAGAGCCCAGGAAAGCAGAGCTTTCTTTAAGCATGGCCTCTCACCCACCTGCCAGTAGCAGCAGAAAGGCCCCGCTGCGGCTTGCTTTGCCTTTGCCGGGGGAGACGGGGAAGGACCGTTCCTGCAGCGAATATCTGCCTCCCACCTGCACGCAGGCAGGCTGCTGGCGTAACAGTGGTGTAGGGCAGTGGGCATTGCTGCCAGGGGAAGGAGGGAGTGGAGGGGCAACCAGGGCTTCTCTGGGATCTCCCCTCAGTTCTCCAAAATCTGCACTGAGACTCCCTAACCCCACCCTCTGTCCAACCCTATGTACACATTCACTCCACAACAACCATGCCAATCGTCTTCCAAAATGCCACAAAATCTCACTGCTCCCCACACATATTGGCGCTGCTAGACCCAGGACAGGCTTTGGGCTAATATGGAGATAGGGAAGTGGGTTATGAAGTGTTCCTGGATGGGCAGACGTCCCTAGGCTGTAGGATTGAGTCTATGAGCAGAACAACAGTTAACACTAACGTAGGATTTCAGACTGTCAGGGGCTACAGGGCTTATTACCAATTTCAAAGACTCCCAAGGTTACAAGGCCTGTTACCAAGAAGGCTGTGTAGCTTATGGCTAGCTTTAGGATAAGGGCTGCTGAGCTCTAATCATTTGTGACAGACTCCTGTGAGACCTACCAAGAGAACATGAGGACTCTTAACTGTAGGTTTGGAGAGCTTATGGTTACTTTTGGAGGCTCTGAGATCTATAGGTTTACATGCTATCATGAAGCTTAGGACCAGTGCTAAGGTTAGGGACCACAAGGGTGAAGACTTCAACTAGGTTTTGGATCATGCACAGCCTGATGACATACCATGAGGACAGTTTCCAGGTGTATGGCTTACGTTTCATCCCAGTGCAGGCAGGAGCAGCTGGGCTCAGCTGCCACGTTCCGGCTAGGAGAGAAGGCACCCAAAGCCAGGGGTCTGCGTTGGTTTAGGGGGATGAAGACTTTGCCAGGAAAAGCAAGTAGTTTATAGTTTTATGAAAGAAAGAAGATTGCATGGATATGTTATTAAGATGAGGGCAGAGATTAAGATGGGGAGGAAGCAACATGGAAGGCTGATTTTATCACAATATCCTGAGAGTCCCATCAGAAGAGCACAACTGCTGTTGCAAATTTGGTGTACTCCACTGTCTGTATACTTGCTCATTCTTGACAACTCAGCCTAGCTATTAGGGCCCGTCAGGTACTCCAGCCTGTACTGACCAGATGACAAATACCAGGAATATCTTGCAACATTGCCTAATTAGGCCACGTATATTGCACAAATTTAAGTACATGGACTGCGAACTTCTGGAAAGCAGCTGTTGTCCCCTCACACCCAAAGGTACAATTCAATCCTTTTTAAGAGAAGGGGGGCAAAGCAGGAATTAACCATGAAAAGATCTGTCAACAACCTTTTTTGAGATTGGCGGTCACGCTTCCGGTGATTCAAATGACCCATCTACTCACAACATTGGATAAGCATCACATTGAAATATAGCACTAACAGAACCAAAGTTAGTGCAGGACTAGGTTTGTCCCATCTGGTCTTAGTACGAGAACAAGACTCCACCAGTTACTTGTTGAAGCTCTGATGGTGCCTATTCCTTTCTCAGTGAGGGCCCTTTGAATCTACGCAGCTCTTGATGCCCGAGATCATTTTATCGGACAATATCCATATTTTAGGTATACTCTATGCACCTCCTCAGGCTATGAAAAGATATTTGCAAAAGCCTGAAATGATGAGTCATCTTCGTGGGAAAAAAGCTTTTCTCCACCTGTATGGCATCTGGAGCCAGGTGGACCAATGACTCCTCACCTGTTTCCCTTTGGCAGGTGTTAATTATATACAACTGATGCTCTGCAGGATTTTCTCCTTTAACTGCCTAATCTATGAAGTAATCCAAGGGGTCCATTCTTTCCACCACTTCACCAGACACTTTTCAATGGGACATGAGCTTTAACTGAGTAAGAAGGAGGACTGCAGTGAAGAAGGGACTGGCAAGCAGGAGGAGCCGATTTCCAGGCAAAGTGATATTTCACACTGCACTATTTCTGCTGATTGTGTTGAATTTTGTTGTAACATCCTCAGGTCTATTTGGCAATGTTCTCTTGTCAGAAATGCACACAACAACATTTCATGAAATTTAGAGTTGCTTTTTGTCATTTTCTTTCACTAGACTCCGTGCATCACAGGACTGTCATTATGCAGTAGCTAAAATGGTGAGAAGTTGGTGGAGGTCTGTAGGATTTCCCACGTTGCAAACAGGAATGACTGCAGTAGACAGACCCAGGTTTTTTATGTCCCACCCAAACCACTTTTTCAGCATTTGTTTCTAAAGCACTCTACCAGGCCACTGGTCTGGAAATGATACGTTGCTGTTTTCAGAAAGTTCATTTACTGCCTTGTGAACTTCTCACATGATAGCACTGTGAAATATATGTCCCAGTCTCTTACAACTTAACTTCAATGTCTGCTGCACTGGTGATGGGGGACTTCAATGGTACAGCTCTAGGAGAGCAGGAAAGTAATTGCATATTATCAGGATATAGCATACAGTAGACATTTTCAGTAAGACAGTGAGACCCTTTCAAAATCCTTTTGAACACAGGGACTAAGAACATACAGGGATTCATGCCTTACCATTTTTTTGCCTTCAGTGACTAACATGTAGCAACTCGGTGTACTACTTCTCTGAGGCTACACCAGGGACAACTGAGGTTATTCTCACATCTTGTGGTTCCTAGAGAATATAGTGTGGGAGGTTGTTCTGGCACACAGACAGGAGATCATGTCACAGATGGGGTCCAGATGCTCCCTGCTTGTTCCACTGCTTTCAGGAATGACCATTGTACTGCCACTGGGCAAAAAAATCATCTGGGGTGTCTTTCCCACTAACCCTTTTGTCTGGAGATGTGATCACATGCCTCGGGAGCTGTCTTCTTCCGTGCCTAATCTCACCATCATTAATGGTGCTCTTTCCCAGTCAAGTTGGGTGAATTTGGCTGTTTCTGTGGGCACTGTGGCCATGCTACTTCTCCCAGTCGGTCAGCCTGTGGGCATGACACTGCGAAAAAGACACTTCTTATGACACGACACTTGGTATGTGTTAATAAACATCACTGGTGTAGGCTAACACCAGTTATCACATACCACTGTTGCTGCTTCTCAACCCCAGTGATTGCCGGAGCTTACAGACAGGGATTTTTCTACCTCTGAATAGTCATAGCATGTGATTTGCCTTCAGACACTGAGTGTAACACAAATTAATAACACCATCAACTCAATGTCTTTTCTTCAGTAAAAAGGAACCCATCCAACACTCACCATCTTCTGCCTTGTTTTATTGTACCAAGATGAAAGCTGAGCCACTGTCATGCCTCTTCCTTCCACAGAGACCAGCTTAATACACATCATTTATCAGATGGGGAGAAAGGACTCCTTTTCAAACTTCTTTAGCCATTGCATTAACACAGGAGTTACATGAGATTTGAAACACCAGCATACTGCAGTATCCCGAGGGTAGGATCAGCGTTGCCACCGCGTGAGACAAATGGTTAGCTCTTCTGTCTCTTCTAGCTCTTCATTTGGACATACCGTTAGGCTGTAGGATGTGGAAGATCTGTACCTAGCACAGACTCTAACAGGGTCATCAAGGTATGGTTATAATTTAGTATTATCCTACAGCCACATTGCCCTACAATAAGTAAATGAAGTGTATTTTATAACTACTTCAAAAGCTCATTTTTACCTAATGGGAGAGCCATCATATCAGCTACATGGCTTAACTGGCAATTTGCTTACAGCTAAACAACAGAATTTAAACCTTCTGTCCCCAGCGTGATTATATATTGCACAGGAATGTGAAAAGATTTAAACACTTCTTTCTCAAAAAACTTCTATGAAAAAAATAGAGTAATGTTCAGCACATGTCCACATGTCAACCTTTGAAAGTGGCAGGAAAAACATGAATGATAATTATGTTTAACTCCTGAGCGAACTCAAACTACATCATTGTTTAATCACAGTCACAGTCTGTACTAGCAACCACATGACTGACTGCAGTGTTTTTTTCACAATAATCTTCTGTACTGAGTTTTTAAAACGCTATACCAGATCTGTATCCCATTAGTACAATTTTATCCTTTAGAACTCAAAATGGCATTTAGTTCATAAGTCTTCTAAAACAGTATTCCTCTAAACTAAATTTAGCTATCCCACTGAAACACTGCTTTGTTGTGTAATTAGCTACAGGTGTCAATTTTCAGAGTTAGACTAGTATATCCAATATTGTGTCTAATACAACACATACACCTTATTGAAAAACAGATGACCTTATTCCCCTTCACATAGTACTTGCATGCTGTCAGGAACTGTCATCAGGTCATTTCGCCTTAATTTATATAAATTGAATTAATATTAGGTGCACCCAAACCAGCTGTAGAATGCATACAAGGAATTCAAAACTGAAATTAGACGGGAACTAAAAACTCTTTGCTACCTCCCAGCTACATTCATGCCATAACCACAGCTTTTTTCTAGAGATTCTATTTTTGCTGCCACCAACACATTGAGTGAAATGTGCAGCAAGCAGCATCGTGACAACAGACTTACAATTGTCTCTTTGACCATGGCTCTTTGTACAAAAAGTGGGAAGTAAAGCTGGATCTTCCTGTTGTACTAATCTTATTCTGTCATATTTGTCCCCAGTTAAAGAAAGACTAATGTATATTATCTGCTAAAGCCTCAAAATTGAAAAAAAAAAGGGTTTTTTTATTTTCCTTAGAAAATTTACAGTAATTTGAGAAAAAATATAAAAACAATCTTTCCCAACTCATCAATATTTGGTTTTGTTTGGGATTTTCTTCCCTCTCCCCCCGCCCCAAAATCTTCAGCACCCAGACCTGGATGGATATGATTTTAAGACATTTTTCCTCGGTGAACAGCTACAACAAATGGCCAGATTTTCAGAGTTCCTTTTATCCTTAGCTATTAAGTTTTTAGCAGGAAGCTCAAATGGATTAATTCATTGTGAGAACTCCAGAATCCCCACTTTGGCAAATCCTGGCCCCTGTTCCTCACAGCTCCTCCAGGTTTCCTACCGTACAGCCATCAGCTATGTGACATGTTTAAATGGCACTGTCTAACCAAATATAATCAGCCACATGGCGGTTGGAGTTCCCATAGCTTATTGTTTACACCATGTCTAAACTGTAAATTAGACAGTGCCAAGATGGCACTGGAACACGACTGTTTATATTGTTAAAATGCTAGAAAGAGCCTTGGCACGGGTTGGAGTTTGCACAAGCCAGGAACCATTTCAAATAGGCAGTTTGCACATAACATTCATTTATAAAATAAGATACCTTAATAGTAGAGATGTGCACTGTTCCATGTCCCTTTGAGTGAGCATATTTAATTTATGTTACCTACCCTAGGTACCACAGCTCTAGATGCCTAATAAAGACCACACGTCACACCACTTAAAACTCTGGTGTGCAAACAGCCAACCAGTGTATAAAACAGAGTAAAAAAAAATACAACAAAACACTAATAGACACAGACACATGATCACCAGCATTGTAAAAGCATCAGATCTAATTCAAATCCCACGCAGCTGTGAAATTCTTAGTGGTCTCCTAGAAATGTCTTTGCATCCAGCATCAAGCTGACCACAGTAGAGTAGAGCCCAGGAAACCTTTCTGAAAATCATCCTTAAGGATGCCTGCCACCTTAATATTTTATCACTGGTATATTTAGATAATAAAGACTGCAAGGAGAAAGAGGAATACAAGTGAAATAAAAACGCAGCAAGAGAAACCAGATTTAAAGAGCCGCGGAGAGCGGACAGCTCAGCAGAAGTAAGGCTGAATGAAAGGACGCTACAATCTGGTCATGTAACTGGGGACCCAGCCCTGCAAACATCAAATACTGGTGCTTACCTCTACT
This sequence comes from Balaeniceps rex, assembly GCA_013401315.1. Classification (NCBI taxonomy): domain Eukaryota; kingdom Metazoa; phylum Chordata; class Aves; order Pelecaniformes; family Balaenicipitidae; genus Balaeniceps; species Balaeniceps rex. The sequence continues at coordinate 23,152 of VYZW01029681.1, read as the reverse complement.
TGGACAAGCAAATTAATATCTGCCTATGCAGACCATGTCTGTCTACACTGCTCTTCAATCTACTCCCAGGTTTTGATGCCCTAATTACTTAGAATGTGTAAATATTGGTGTATACCCATGTGCTTCAGTGCTCCTCTGACTCAGGGTCTGTGCCTATATGTGATACCTGACTTCAGTTCTGGAGGTACATAAGAACCTTTAAAATGAAAAAAAACCTACATCACCACATATCCATTTAAGTCATCTGCCACTACTTCTCTGCTTTCAGCAGAGAAAACTTAACCTTGTGGGCTGAAATTTTCTGCAGTGCTTCCTTCTCAGATTCATCTGGGCTTTTTTGATAGTGAGAGCCAAGGTATATTTTAGACAACACAGTTCAGCTAGTTCTAAGAATCAGGTTGAAGGAAAGCAGGCTATTCTCCCCCTGTTAGAAAATTTAAACAACTTCATGTTTCCAACAAGAAATCTCAGGCTGCATTTGAAACCTGCCTAGTAGGTGTCTTCAGTGCTTGAGATGTGCCTTTTTGCCTGACTCCCAGTGCCATCTTCTGCCAGCCCTGCAAAGCAGCCTTGGCTGAGGCTGCAGTTCCTGCCCATTTTAACCCTCCTTCAACCAGGGCTGCTGCTGGAAAAGGGTCTGTCGCCTTATTCTGCCCTGACCTCACCTTCCTATTCCCTCCCTCCTGCCGATACTAGTGAACTGGTCTTATTAAAACCTGATCCCTTTGGCCAGGTCAGTCTTCAAGCACATCTCCTCCCTGATCCTTTTCGCCTCCAGCATGTGAATGCAGAGGTCCATGTAAAGTCATGGTGGGAAGGAGTGGTTGGAGGTGGTGAGGAAAAGGACAGGATGGCCTCTTTGGTGGTTGTACAGACCCATTTTGGATCAAAGTGAGTTGTAGACTTAGTTAACAACCCTGCGAAACTCCCTGGCCAGACATCCACACATTTTCAGTGCACAGGGGTATATCGTGCAGCAAAGTACTACTCCAAGAAGAATAAATCTCTGATCAATTCACACCGATCCAGGTTCACTGCGCCATGATTAGCAGTGACAGAGGTTTGAACGCAGCACTGAAATGTCCAAAACCCTGCAGAGAAAGGTGATGGGTGGCTACAGGGACAACTCTAGGGGCAAAGAGGAAAACCCAAAAGTCTGTATGAGAGAAAACGCTTTTTCGACTCTATTGCTCTGAAAAAGTGCTGACAGTATCATGAACATGATAGTATTTTCAGGAAACTGATAATATTTGAAGCCTTCTTGATGCCTTATGCCATCAGGGATGTTTCTGGCCTTCAGAGCAAGGTTAGCAGACCCATCCATCCCCATCCTCTCACCCTAGCACCCTTCTCACCTGTGCACCGACAGCTCTGGTTGAAGAACTTCAGGGGCCACCGCTCCCGGTCATCCACATTTCGAAGGGTGTAGGGGCCACTCCAGGGCTGAGTGTCCGCCTGCACTCCCTGGCACCATCCCCTGCCCTGCAGGGACCCGCAGACATTGCCTGGCTCTGTCCCCAAGGCCGGGCAGCAGCGCTTCAAGCGAAGGGCGTCCACTGTCATGCAGACGCGGGGGAACTGCGCCTGCGCCCGGGGGAGACAGCAGCAGCTCAGGTAGCCCAGTCCAGCCCAAAAGAGCCACCTCAGGGTGCCCATTACAACTGGGTGCAGGCTCTGCCTCTCCACTGGACCTGAGCGAGCAGAGCAGGGAGATCTCTGTCATGCGACAACCTGGCCTCGCCACGGCTCTACGCCCCGGCCGACTGGGATAATCCCTCTCACCGCTGAGGGTGCTGGTGATGGGTGTTTGTTTAATCCTGGTCTCTAATTGCCTTGAATGTGGTTCAAAAGACGGGCGCTTTGGCTCTGCTGTGCCTGCCCAGCAGCCACGGCTTTGAGAAGGGTTTATATAGAGGTTGGGAGAAGTGCACATTAGAGGGATTAGCACAGCGTAAATCCTCGGGTTTTGCACATGACATCAAGCGCAGAAAAGGCGCCAGTGTGAGAGCAAGTTCTGCGGGCTCTGGCAGCTTGTCAGGAGAGTGAATGCCTCGGATTTATTTATCCAGGCCTTTCACAAGCTTTGAGAAATTGATGGTCTTGTTTTAGCTGAGGTGGCTGGAGAAACGGGTTTATTCTTTTAATCAAAACCCTGTAAATAGATGATAAACAGAAGAGGAAACCCCTTCTCTTTTCAGGTCATTCACTGCAAGATAATACTTTCCACTACTGCAGTAGCAGTAGAAAATTAACTGCAAGCGCAGAGGATATAGGTGCATCATTAACGAAAATTAATAAAGCTGTTAGTAACAGCTTGTGATGGAGACTCCACCTGCTGACTGCAGAGCTCCAGTGCCTGTACTCAAAATATCTGAGTGGCAAGAGGAGAAAGGTTCCCTTCTTAATAGCCTTTTTGCATGCAAAATAAATTATTTGTTTTTAAAGGGTGAGTGGTCCTTTGCTCTCTAATCCTTTCAGCATCATTACACCAGAGGTTGTTTTGGGGCTGGTCTGGCTGCTAGACTTTCAGAACTGTCACAGCTGAGCATTTATTGCCCACCTGGCAGGAGACAGTCTGTAAGATCAATACACACACCAGACATGCAGACAAGTGGTTTTGTCCAGAACATCGACAAAAATTACTTTAAAAAGCTGCTAGCATGCAGCAGTTCTTGCCCACAATGCAACTCCTATGTGCTAGAGGGGTAAAATGAATAAATCAAAATAAAGTAGTGATAAGTCATGAGAGGAGTCTGAAGCAATAACTATTAGTTCAGCTCCACCATACTGAATAAAAACTGGCAACTCCCTCTGCTTCACTGAAAGATTTCTCTACCTCCCCCTCCACACCTCTATTGTTCAGCCATTTTTGTAAGTATGTATAATGAAAACAGCTGTGGTTTTGTCTGTACTATTCGATATTTCCATGGATGTTCAACCACACCATTCTGGCACAAGAAGGCTGTTACCTATGCAGCAAACTTATTGCCATTATGCAGCTAAGGAGTTCATCCACACTGCAGACACTGTCATCAGCACTTTCAGGTTCTCCAACCTTTACATAAAAAGTTTATTACTTGCCAGACAAACTGAAATATGATTCTACTTCATTTTTGGAAGTACAAAGCCAATTAGCAATACCACGTAGTCTGAAATGGGTTTCAACTCATCTCCCTTAGGATTCAATTTACCTGGAACTGGCTTTTGCCTGTTGCTCCCAACACAACATGTGAAAAAGTCAGAGAGTGAGACTAGTTGCTGGAAAAATATGTTGAAGAAGCTCAGGAGTTATAAATGGGGATACTCACTCAAAAACACTCTGAACAACGCACCTCCCTATACTACTCAGCACCTGAACACACCTCTCTGGTGTGGGAAAGATCAGTCCTTGAATCTAGGTTAGACAATGTCTTGAACCAAAGTTACCAATATAACATCTGAGAGCAATTAAACTTAACACACATTTATCAGCATCACCAAAAAAAAAAAACATCAAAAAATATGGACAGGATTCAGCCAGCTGACTAAACCCCTGAACTGAGGTGTCTATGTGTAAAATACGTGTCTATGCAACCATTATAATCAAAGCCGGCTCAGTCCAGAAACCTGTAAGAGGTAGCTACTGCCATTTGAGAGCCTATATGAGACAGAAAGTGTAAGCACAGAGAAAGGCGAGGTAATGCAAGGAAAAGTGCTTCTAATGTAGTACATGAGAAAGGAGAAACGTCATTTTCAGAGAAGTTAGTGTGGAGAAAAGAAATAGCCGATAGATGATAATATGGAGATTACTTAGTTAGCAGCAGAAAGAAAACTGTAAGTAGAAGAGTAGCACATATGGAGCTTTCCTTGCGAGTACTTCCCTCCATCACAACTACACAATTTTACAAAACTGGGAGCATGCTACAGCATGCAGAACTAGTATAGATGTAGCACTAGCCTCTGGTCCTCAGTAACACATCAACACTTCAGGAGTGCCCTCCCTGGCCAGGGGGGGAGCACCTGGATGAACAAAAAAAAGACGGACAGATCCCACATCCTGGCGTCACCGTGTCAGTGCCTGTTGCAGGCTTGCCGGCATCAGCAGCCGCACGCCACTGCATGACACGCCCTGCAGAAGACACAGAGCAAAATTATGAAGACAGTTGTCTTTCAATTAGTCATTGGGAAAACAGCAGGCACTGTGCGTTCCTTAGTGCCCCACTGTTCAGAAGTTCTCGCAGCTTCCCCGCGGCTATTGCGCTTAAATAAAGGAGCCGTTGTTAGGGCCACACAATATCAGCACTATATCAGTTTACAAAATAGCATGCTGAATGACTTTTTATTTACTACAGTGTTTTACTATCTCTTGAAAAATTAGTAGCATTGTGTGTTGGCACTACTGCCCAGAACTGCTTGCCTGCAGCTACCAAAGGACTTTTCAGGCAGCGAATCTGAGCACATGAGCAGTGGCTGAAGCCCCCTTGATCCAAACTGTAACCACGCTGCCTTGTCCACACTTCTGAACTACCAGGTCAGGCTACCACACCTGAAACTGTGTTAAATTTATTAGTTAAAATATTTAGGCTTTACACTGAAAGTACAGGAAAACAGTATTTCAGCTACCTCGTAGTCTGGATTCGTGCCCAGGTTCACCCCTAATAACAAACTTCCCAGCCTATCGTCAAAGGGTGGTAAACAAATGTACCCATACAGATGTCAACATGTTTTTGGGATTAATACTTTCACATATCTTTTGGCAAGCGAGGGAATAAAGAAAAAGAATACTCAAAGGTACAGGCAAAGAAATCACTAAACACAACTCACCTGAATAATACAGAATTCCTGAGCAGTAAGTAGGCAGTGGGTTCACATTTTTTTTCTCAATGACAGTACTGTTTCTCAGGCTCCTTCTACTATACTCAAGCACAGATTAGCATCAAGCCAGAAAAGTATTTAGCCTTTGGAATTTTGGCAAGAATTTTGGCCAAAATACAACATCCTACATATAAATTTCTGTGGAAATCAATATATCAATAGAAAGAATAAACCACACGATAATTTGTAACGGGAGGTGATAATTCTGGAGATAAAAAGAAGAAAGATAATTCTACAAGAAAAACTGGAGACAAGTAAAAGATCAAGGTCAAAGTGGAAAGAAAAGAGACGGGATGAGCAACATCCAAATATCTGCTCCACAGACAAAAGAATTTTCAAATTGAAGAAAAAAACCCAACCCCACCATACGATAAGAAGCAAACACCCAGTCAAGTGAATCCATGGTATCTTAAGCTGAGCACCCAAAAGTGATGAGCACTTCTGGAAATTTTGGCCATTGTGAATATTTTTATTTTGATTTTCTTTGAAGTAAATATTACACCCCTGATTCCTTGTTCTGCCAAACCACCTTTACATTAGCTTAGGGATATTTACATTGTCATAAACCTCACCTGAGAAAGAACAGATTCTACTTCTGTCAAGCAAAATTTCAAGGCTGGACAAAAAGGACTTAGCAAGAAACTCAATTATAATACCTTAGTACATTTTTCATTGCTCCAAAGATCATGGAAGATACCTTTATCTTACGCATGACATGAAACTGGCCGTAGTAAGAAAGTTTTGAATGGAAATGAACCCATGCTAATCTTTACCCAAAGCTTACATCAAATCCACCTTTTTGTTCCTATTTTAAGTGATAGATAAATATTTTGGCTGCTGATTTTAACTGTTGTGGATTTATGTGCACCAGATTTCATAGAGTGAGAAGCATGATCTAAGTCACATTTTTCCAACACTACCACCAGGAATGTATTACTTGAACACTTGTAAAAGTCTCTCAACTGAAAAAAAAGCTCCTCCTAAATACTAAAAACTGCCACCAAACAGAAATCCGTGGGAAGAAAGGCTTCCCTACATCTGTTGATCTTGTTTTTATTTGACTCTCTGAGTTACCCAAGTGCAACCAGACCTACACAGAATCTTGTAAGTCATTAGATCGGGAAGAAAACAGCTCAACACTTGCAGAAACAATCTCTGTTCTCTTAGGCTTATGGCTCAAAGCAGTACATCTCAGAAAAAGAGTTTCTCTAATGTTTCAAAATTTTCAATAAATTGCAATAAGGGATGACCTAAGAAGAAAAAAGTAGTTGCCACTCTGTTCCCTCATTTGTTCATCCACTACCCATGTAGGTTTCTTTATGCTTGCAAGATTATCTTTCATTTCTACTAAGTGTGATGATAATTTTTCAAACTTTGGCATCCTTTTACTTAGACCTTTTGATTCCTATCTGTATGCTGGAATTGTCTTCCTTTTTACTTTGCTACTTACCTGCTCATCTCTGTTCTCTCCCACCCTCCTTAAGAGTAGACACCTTTGAATCTTTCCTCCCTTCTTTCTCCTCCCATCCCATTCTGCTTTTTCCTTCTTACACAGGCTATTAATTCATGTCTTCTCTTTTCCTTCCTTCAACACAGACCATTGCCCTTTCATGCCCTTACCCTTTGTCTCCCTATCCTGTAGCTGGGAGAATAAGGCCAAAGTTTGGGCATGCAGAGCAGCTCTGGAGATCTCATGATCCTGTCCATGCACAAAATCCCTCTTCAGATGAACAGTCTCATCAGCTCCTGCCTTCTCATATTTATGTTATTTATCCAGTTCCTTTCTAATTTGTGGACTTTTTTCCTGAAAAAAATGTACGTGCTACAACATACTCATATTGTTAGAACAGAAGAGCATCTCAGAGAAGAGTAACCTGGTCAGGTCTCACAGAAAATACATAACAAGACTGCAGCCAGGAATTCAACCTGAGTTAAAGACAGTTTCATGGTCTTAGGTGAGTCTCCTTTCCTCAACAGCCACAAGGCTGCTGTGCTCCTATCCCATCAATCTGGATGCTAGATTACTTGAGCTTTCTTTGTGTCGTGAATTCCACTCATCAATCTTTCCATCACTTTACCAGCAGGCTTCCTCGTAAGAGAGGATTAGGTTTATCTCATCTGATGTTAGACATCTATTGATTACAGATTATCTACACTTCGCTGGTCACCCAGAGCTTCTTTTATAGGATCCTCTCTTAATGGTGAGAAATAGATTATTTTAAGGTGCAATTCACTTGGCCTGTTTTCTGTACCCACATTAGGAGAGGATGAATTGCATCACACAAAGGCCTAAGCTTCTCCATTTATTTATTGTAAGGGGAGCCTAGGGTTCAGTGGTACTCAATACATGTGAGAGGTCTACATTTAGACAGATGAATCCCACCTGGATTCCTCAGTGATTCCTCACTGGGCCTTGCGATCTGGCTGAACTTACCTCCCACAAGTCTGGAGCTGACTGCAATGAGAAATCCTCATTCCTTAAAGACATCCACTTCCAAAGCTCCAAATCGTATGGCACTTGGCTTTTCACCTCTCCAAGGACACGTGCTAGCTGAAGTACGTACTATATACAACCTGCTTAGAAAGGTCCTAAAACCATACACTGCTTTAGTATGGTGGACATCTGTGTCAACTCAGGCACAGTATTTAGAAACTGCTGACACATTTTTACACTTTTAAGTCAGGTATTACCTTAGTGTAGTTTTATCCATTTCTGTCAGAGATAACGAATGAGCACTTCCATTTCCTTTAAGATCTTTCTTCTGTCCTATTCCCTCATTTAACACATCTGAGAAACCTCTTCAGAGATCATGAAGCAGTACCATCATTTGGCTAATGAGCCTCAGTATCATGTCACTTTATACCTAAACAAGCATACTTTTTCCAGTGTCCATCATATGTAGGAACACGGAACAACATGGAACATACATAGCTTAAGCTACTTATAGTTTAGATAAATACAGTACTGACTGGCAGATGAAACCATTCTGAGCAAGCAACACCACTTATCTCAGCATCTTCAGCTGGCAAAGGATGTGTAAATAACATCAAAGAGATCTACCACTCGAGAGCCTCTCTATATTTGCCTCTGCACCAATGCTGTGGTGACCACCTGTCCAAAGCCTGTCCAAAGCCTGTCCAAAGACAACTTCATCTCCCAAGTTATTTCATCAGCTTCTAACCTGGACTAACTATAAAAGCAGTCACAGAATATAAAGTATTATACTTTATATATATTTCATTTAAGTAACCCAGGCATCTGGAAGGTAAGAGAGCTAAATCTCAGTTATCCTGTGGTTGCCCAACAGTCTATGAAGAGAAAGAAGCACCTCCACGGGACAACTCATCCCATTCTCAGACAGGCATCTTGGCAAGGTCAGATGACCTCTCTCTGTCCTAATTTCTCTGCCTTGACCTTAAAAGGAGGTGAGGGTGAATAGTTCAAACTTAGACAGACACTGAACTTTTCAATGTCTAAAGTGAAGTGAGATGAATCCCACTCCAAATGGCTGTGGTAGGAGAGGACCTGATTTACAGAGAGTAGATTTATGCTGGTTGACAAAAAAGTGAAGTGAGATGTAAGCTGTTTTAATATCCTACTTTTGGCACATGTGGAGCTTTACAGAAGTTGTGCAAAACCTGTAAGGAGCCTGCAGCCCAGCTAGCACACAGGTTGCCTTTGTGGCTCATCATTCAGCACCCGGTCAGGAAGGTGTGAGCCAAAGAGCTCATGTGCAGCATGGAGGGGGTAGGACAGAGGCTCTTGTCTCAACAATGCAGCAATGCAACCAATTGTCCCAATCACAGGGAAAGAAATACAAAAAAGGGAATCCAGATTCAGCTCTGTACCACATTAAAAGAAAAAAATATGAAAGACAGTACAAACACAGTATTTGAAATAGCATCAGAAATCTCTAAAGCCTTGACCTTACATTAGTCTTTCAAGAGCCAGTTCCAGAAGACACTCTTCTCTCACAGTTTTTATTTAAAATACTAAAGCTACTACTTATCCCAACGGAAAACATAAAATGGAACAAAACATATTCACCCCTCATGTCATGTGGGCTAAACCCCAAGAACATTGTTGGGCAAAGTAATGAATGTTCCCTTGCTTTAAGCAAGTAGATGTACGCACATCCAAACAAAAGTTTTCCCTGAGGTTCACTGAGGAATAAAAACAGCATTGATAACCATAGCAGGACTGAAGGTTAAGATTTCACTTAACCGCCACAAATCTGTCTTGTTAACTATACCATAAATTCTACATTTCTACATTACTACAGAATATGAGTTCTATATGCCTACAAAAGCACAAAGCAGAAACCCTGGGATATATTGCTGGGGAAAAAAAAAAAAGACAAAAACCTCAAAACTGCCAAGGAACTGGATCAGAAAAAGCCTCCTTACATGGAGTTCCTGTGCTGAACTCGAACAGGATAAAGCTCTTCTAACTTGCTCGCTCACAAGGAAAAAAAAATAGAAGACTTGAATGTAGAGTGCTAGATTCTAGAAAACGCATCATCAGCTGAAAATTTTTTTTTCTTAAATGCATTTCTTTCCCAGAAAGTTGAAAAACACAATTCTAGTTCTTCTACAGGACCAGAAACCAGATAGACAATAACTAAGATTTGTTATTAAAAATATACATAAATCATAAAAACTAAATGTGAGTTCTGAGTTAGGTTTTCTAAATCCCTTGAATTGCTCATACTGCATATCTAAATGAGATTTACTGGATGTGCAGGAGACAAAGTCAGAAATCTTTTAGTCAAGAGAGAAACAATTTTTTTCTATCAACAAGCCAAATTTTCAATCCAAAGAGAAGGAAATTTTACTACATGTAAGGTTGAGTAACGTTTATTCACTGCTGAGAAGTAGGCAAGACAGTAACAAACATCAGGTGCAGAAACTGCCTGCAGGGACAAGGAGGGGACTTCTGGGGACATGAAGGAGGAGGAAGAGCATCTCATCCAAGGAACACCTGAACTTTATAAAGCCCTCAGAAAGCCTATGGAAAATGCTAGGCACAGCAAGTTAGTCCCACCACTGTCAGAAATACCAAATAGAGGTATTTCAAAGTAAATCTTTAAGCTTCTTCATTGTTTGTCATGTTCTGTGGTTGCAAGTTGCTGCAGCTTGCAGCAGAGCTAGGATGCGTGGTACACCTCTCGCTGAGCTGCTCCTTCTGCTCCAATTTTCATTCACTTAAAACAGTGACTCAGTAGCCAAGGATGGTCATGGAAAAAGCACGTGAAACAAATCCACCAGATTTTGAATATTTGAGTAAGGCTGAAACAACAGTGTAAAATGTGATTTTTTCCTCTGAATCCCTGTGAGGTATCAACTTCAGTATGGATGGTCATTTAAAAAAACATATGTAACCACATCTGTAGCAGCAGAGAAGTTTCCCAGTTGCAGGAAAGGAGCCTTGTGTCTAAAACATAAAGGCTTAGGTAGGCAGACATGAAAGTAGCCTGGATCTGCATCCCAGCAGGGCGTTCATCTTGAGGGAAAATAAATGGAAATGGAGATGCTTGCTGGCAAGAAGAAAACTAGAAAGCAGCAATGCTGACAAAAAGATGGTGTAAAGAAGATAAAGCTGAATGAAAAATGCCTGAACATTGTGTGACATAAAAGCAATAAAGCAACAACACTCGGGGTTATTTTCCCAGAACCTGCCAAATCACATTAGAAACCTGCATCAAGTCTGCAAAATCAATCAGACAGAAGTTAAAAAATACCAGAATTAAGGTTATCTGTTAATTTTATCCTCTTCTTCCACATAAGAGCCAAAGCCTTATTCAGTGTGTGCTATCCAAATCCCATACTGAACAAAAATGAGATTTTCTTCTCAACATCCCCATAGCTATCACCCTTAGTATTTCAGTGCTCCGCAAAATTTCTGTTTAACATCACAAAACCTCTAAGAAGGGAATTGCTATTACAAGTAATATTATCCTTAGCTTAAAAATAGACATTTCAGACACTACCACAGCACATAATTGTCATACATCTGTGTGCCTGCATACTCCTACTGAAAATCAGACACTTTGAGAGGGCAAGAGTGACCCACACCTTTCCTGACCCTCGGGGAACTCAGTGGCAGATGGAACCCAATCTCCAGTGCAGCACTGAGAGGGTACGGCCAGATCGCTGCCTAAAAGCAGTCTTGGGGCCACATCCCGGACCCCCAGCTGAGAGGCCCTGGCTAGCTGGTGTCTGTGCTGCATGGGGCTGGTCCCTCCATAGCAAATCTTGGAAAGAGTTGACTATCGGGGCACTAATGCACAAGCTGAGCAGGCAGTCAGAGGTCCAACATCCAAGCTTTCTCCATGACGCTCTTTTATTCAGCAGTATGGAAATGGCCAAAAAGTAAACAGTCTTTCTTTCTTTTGCCTCTTTGATTGCACATCTGCAGGGCATGAATACCTTCCTAATTCATTCCCAAAGCACCGTTAAAGTCTTTGATGAATGATTACAAGTTTTTTGGGAAAAAAGTATTTATTTCTGATATCACATCCACAGAAGTACAGATGAGAAGTCACAAGTAATCTTCATTTTAACATTTCCTTCTATCCCTAAGTACTCGAGTGTGCAGTCTTAATATTCTTTTGAAATTCTTAAAAATTCTTTAGGAAAAATAGTAATATAAGCAGTTATACTATCCCTTACCTGTCTTATTAGTAGGGGTCTAAGTAACACTTCTCCTATTTGTACTAATAGGATATTCATCAGCAGTGAGTGCTCCTTGTATTGGACAAGCAATTCAACAGCAACGCTTGATGTGATGCTGTGATTAAAAAAGGACCAGTGATACCTTTTCATGAATAGATGAAAGATTGCTGAAGAGAGGTAAGGAGCTGATTTACTGCTGCGTTTTGCACTGGTGACACCAACACTGAAAGACCTTCTTCTGTGCGTTGTTCTGGTGTCAGTATACTAAAAAGGTTACAAAAAATTACCTGAAAGCAGTAGAAAATGTCTTAAAATGAGAGACTCAAAGAGTTTGATTTCTTTGGTTTATCAAAGCAAAGCTGGGTGTTGACTTGACTGCTTCATGATGACCAAATGCCAGGTACTGAGAAGATCTTTGATCTAACAGAGAAAAGGCTTAACAGAAATAATAGCTAGAATTTAACAGAGGACAGATCCAAATTAAAGTAAGGAATATATTTGGAACAGTTGCAACCAATTACCAAGAGAACTAATGAACTTTCTGCCTCTTCAAACCAAAAACAGATGCCCTCCTTAAAAATATGTTTCAGGAAAATCCAAGTGATTTTTCCCAACTTAAAAGTAAAGAAAGGATCAGGGTGAAATACATGAATGGTAAAGACTAGATGACATTAATTACCAGAGTTTCTGGCCTTGAAGCTATTCCTTAGCCTTTCTGTGAACCAGAAGTGCTTTCAGCTCTCTGTTTGACAGCAAAGGAATAGTGAGGTCCAGGAATTTTGACCTCCGCCCCAGACTTCGGCAAGAAGCAATCTGTAATTCTTCTGCCTCTGTCCCCGCCCAGAGCCTCTCTCCCTCTCTGCCCCTGCCCTCCCACACCATCCCGCTCCCCTCCACACAGTTTCGCTTTCTCTTCTGGTGTCCGCCCCTTCATCTACAGCGGGACGTGGGTGAAGGGCAGAGAAGGGACTGAGAATGAAGCTTTTTGCTTTCAATTCTTCCATCATAAATAAAAAGCTTAAACTTAGAAGAGCTAAAAAGGGAAACTGGAAGAAAAACCCTGCCAGACGCTGCATTTCCAGTTGCCAGGGAGGACGCAGGCACAGGCAGCGTTGGGTAGGCGTGAGGTGTGCGGCATTTCTGTGACTTCATGGCTTGCTTTGCAGCGTGTCCTCCTCTCTTCTGCGGTACGAAGCGCTGGAAGAGAGGACAAGGAGGCTCGACGGCTCATTCCTCCCTGTCTCCTTCTGCGTGGTTTTTTCATGCGCATGCCACACTTATGAAACGTGGGCTCACCCAGGGTTGCCGCTTTGCTGGGCTATAGATTGGTTTTGTACACACGAGGCTCTGTGGAGCAGTACCCGTGCATCCACGCCATCGCCTGGCGAGTGTCAACGCGCACATTTAACAGAGGTAAAATGGCATCGTTTCCTTAAATGTCACCATTGGAAATGCCTCCACTGCTTTTTTTTTTTTTAAAAAAAAGGGAAGCTGAGGAAGACAACAGGGAATTTCAGGCCCAGCAGCCGAAAGCCCTGGCAGAGCGACCCGGGTGGGGCAGTCAACGGAGCACGCTGCTACCGGCTCCGCACGAATGGTGACGAATAACATGTACGACGTGTCGTGAACGGTGCCAAACGATGTTGGCATTACTTGTCATTCTGGTCGCTACCAGCTCCACAAAGCAACTCCCCGGCCGGCGGTCTTGCGCCCCGCACCAGCCCTGGGCGCGGCCGTCCCGGACCGGGGCGGACAGGGCAGGAACAGGCAGGAACAGGCAGGGCCGGTCCGTGCGCAGCGGTTGAGGGGGCTCCCAGAGCCCGCGGGGCGATGGCGGCAGCAGGCGCCCGCCACCTCTGGGGAGAAGAAAAAAAAAAAAAAAAAAAAGGAAAAAAGCTCTCTGCCGAAACCCGGGATCGAACCAGGGACCTTTAGATCTTCAGTCTAACGCTCTCCCAACTGAGCTATTTCGGCTGCTGTCGTATCGGTCTCCCGGCGACACCACTCACCCGCTCCTCTCCACCCACCGGTATTCGTGTGTGACCATTTCGATAAAACAGGTCTTGTTCCTCGTCCTACATCGCCGTATACCATGAACACCGCAAACAAATTGATGACGGGTCTTCGCAAATAAAATTATGCCTTAAGGCAAAGACAATTACAGCAACCACACAAATCTGTATGTGCAGGCACAATACACAACCTACACACATTTAGTATCAGCATAAAGGCGTTTCGGCTGTGGCTCCCTGGATTATTTGGGGTGTAACAGGGACTAGGGTATTCCTTGGGATTCAAGAGCATTCCATTGGCAGTATTTTACCTTCGGTTTTCAGGGACCTTATTTTGAAGTCTGACAAATTCTGTACAGAGCTGATGTACCATGAGTAAGCATGAATAGAAAGGGCACTTCCATCCTCATTTTGCCATGTTCTTGCTCGGAGACGCACCTTCCACAGGGGAATGTTATGTCTCTGCATAAATCACAAAGCCTGACTAAGCACGGCTTTAAGAAAAAGAAAAATAGTTTATTCTCACGTTGTCGGTTAAGGCATTTATTTAAACAGGCAACTGCTATCGCACTCCTGTGGCTACAGGTCGAAGGTAGAGGATGCACTGGAGTGCACACATTAGCACATGTGGCACTGCTCCTGGACACTCACGTCTCAAGTTTGTGTTTATTTGCACATCCCACAGCTCTAGAAAAAGCTACCAGGGAGAGCATCCCCTGTTCACACTCCCTGCATGCTGTGTGGGGAGAAATGGCGCTTTGCAAGATTGCCCACTGCTTCTCCCTCCTGTTAGTCAAAAAAAGCCAAATGAACCTCTCCCTCTTCTCCAGTAACACAGGAGCTTAACAAATCCCTCCTTTTTTCCAGTGTGGAAGAAGCAGCCTTTTCCCAAACTAGCCCTGTGAATATTTGGTGACATACACCCCCATATTTCCTTTTACTTTCAGAGTATATTTTTCCTCAAGTTGTCCCACTTTTGGAAAGTCTTTTGTGAGCAACCACTGTTCTTCAGGAGTTGACATATTTTCAGAAGTCAAAATGCTGAGGACTAGGCCAGCAGTTACTTAGTGACTGAAAACAATTTAACAAAAATTTCAGTTAAGGAGAGGTTAAAAAAAAAAACAACCCAAAACAAACAACATACCGTTGTACTAAACAGGTATGCTAAGAACGTACTGATACAGAACCTCATATTCTCATGATTTTCCATTGCCACTGGCAATGATTGTTTTGCTGAGAAATGATGAATGTAACCACTTAATGAGCGTGTCTCCTACTGATGCAGCTAACATAATCATAGAATCATAGAATGCTTTGGGTTGGAAGGGACCTTTAGAGGTCATCTAGTCCAACCCCCCTGCAGTGAGCAGGGACATCTTCAACTAGATCAGGTTGCTCAGAGCCCCATCCAATCTGACCTTCAATGTTTCCAGGGATGGGGCCTCCACTACCTCTCTGGGCAACCTGTTCCAGTGCTTCACCACCCTCACTGTAAAAAATTTTTTCCTTTTATCTAGCCTAAATCTCCCCTCCTTTAGTTTAAAACCATTACCCCTTGTCCTGTCACAACAGGCCTTGCTAAAAAGACTGTCCCCATCTTTCCTATAGGCCCCCTTTAAGTACTGAAAGGCCGCAATAATGTCTCCCCGCAGCCTTCTCTTCTCCAGGCTGAACAGCCCCAACTCTCTCAGCCTGTCCTCGTAGGAGAGGTGCTCCAGCCCTCGGATCATTTTTGTGGCCCTCTTCTGGACCCGCTCCAACAGCTCCATGTCCTTCTTGCGCTCCAGAGCTGGACGCAGTACTCCAGATGGGGTCTCACCAGAGCAGAGCAGAGGGGCAGAATCACCTCCCTCGACCTGCTGGCCACGCTTCTTTTGATGCAGCCCAGGATACGGTTGGCCTTCTGGGCTGCAAGCACACACTGTTGGCTCAAATCTTGTGATCTTTGGTGCCGATAAACTCCAAATGTGCAAGGACGCATGTAGAAGTCCAAACGCTATTGACTTTAGAGTTTTCATACGTTACCACAAAAATCAGAGCTACTGTGGACCAACAGGTTATTCTAATTTTTATTATTTTTAGAAACCTTTGTTTTGCCAGGTAAAATTGAAATGGCAGTGGAAACAAAAACTAAAGGTAATGCAAAACAAAACAAAAACAAAAGGACAATTCAGTCTCAGATATAGTATATTTAATAGAACAGCCACTTTTCCCCCCAACAAAATTTGGGGGTTTTGTATGAAAGTTCCTCTTACTAGAAAGTAGAAACGTATTAGCATTTCACGGCTGTTTAAAGAGCATAAGAACACAGTTTTGGCAAAATGGAGCATTCTGAGTCCAGCCAAAGCTATTCACAACTTTCTCCTAATGGAAAACCAAATTTGCACTATTTTGTACCCCTCCAGAATAAGGATTGGAGTCGGGGTGGGGGGGGAGGACCTAAAAGAAAACAAAAACCCACATTTTTTTCTCCCATAACGTCCTCCTACGTCTAGTAAAGGACAGGGTAGACAAAGACAAGCTATTTTCTAGTCCATCATATTATGACCATGCAAAGCAGCCTCAACCACAGCTGGCACCCCTTCATACCAAGCAGCATGCAAATGTAAGCAAGCAGGTGCCAAGGTCAGAGCAGAGAAAGCCTCGGAGGAAGCAAGGATTACCTCCAGCACACAAACTGGGGCTGACACACACACAAAGGCGCCACCGGCCATGACTCGCAGGGCAGGGAGACTGCAGCCAGCCCTGCCTCAGCTGCCCACTTCACCATCTTCCAAATTCTTTCACTTGCTGCTTGCAAGAGATGTGCTGAATGGCAGGTTTGGCACACCAAGATTACGGGGTAGCAATGCTCGTTTTCCCCAATGCACAAAGGATTTCAGGAGCCGCTTCCTGAAGATCTGATCCAACCCACAACAGTAACCCCAAAGAGAGAAGCAGAACTGACAGCTATCCCCAAATAGTTTCCCAAGTGTGAGCCTCTCATCTGTGATGGAAGCTGGATAGAAACCCTTTGCCGAAGGCCAGCCCTTCTTCTCCTTTAGAAAGCTTTAGCAATTTAAGTGACATACACATTTACTCCATTTATTTTCTTATTGGTGTAACCTCAATTTGTTCTGTGACACAAACCTTGAGAAAAGTGGACTGGAAGATTGCTGTGTTCACAGTATTTTACACCACTACCTTTGCCTTCTGCAGGAATGCTCCTTCACATCTTCCAATTAAAAACAGTGAGAAATAAAAACTAAAAGCATTACACTTCTCCACGTTAACAGTTCCCTATTTGATCCTTTGTCCCCTTCTTCCTATAGAAGCGAGAAGGTTAATGGCAAAATAAGCTGTTTTCTTTAACAGCAAAAAGACTTTTCCCTGTGAAAGGAATGCTCCTACCAGAGCACTCACCTGCTAAGGCAACCTGATCTACAGCAAAGTAGCTCAAAGCAAAAGCCTCCTAGATTAATTTTTTTAAGATCTGTATTTATGTATTTTTTAAATGTGCATGTAGATATTTATTTTTATACATATAAAAGTAGGAACACCGAGCCAAAAATCTCAAACACTTGGAAGGATTAAATCTTCAAGAATATTTAAATAAAGTAGAACAGTTTCCACTAAAAAATTAATAGATCCTTTTGAAAAATCCACTCCCAGTAATATGACTTGTTTGGACAGTCACATAAACTTCAAGGCTTGCATCTTCAGCATCTAAACATTCAGAACAGCTTTAAAAGATCTATTCAATAAACCAATCACACACTGCTGCTTTCTTCTGTGTATTTCTGATCTGATAACACTATCACAAGTTAATTGATTTTTTATGTTCCAAAGACACGGTACCTATTTGTAAGGTTTAAAATGATAATTTAATAATCTATAATCTCTGTTCCTAAAATTAAAGGCACATGACATAACCAGTATTCAAGCATAAGCACATATGAAAGATACTTTCATGCAGCTTACCCAGAGCAGCTGCCACAGTAAACATAAATACAGCTATAACAGATCTTTGCAGTACACTTCAGCCATTTCTGGTATCGACTTTTGTAAAATGCAAAACAGTAAGATAGATAAGTAACTCTCTACATAGTGTAAGGAAGCTGTATCTCAAGAAAATATAAAAATTAAGAAAATATTTGAATGTTACCAGCAATGTGTGTTTGATTAAGTGATTCATTGGTAGAAGCTTAACCTTAAGTGCCTGGTAAACCAAGTAGTCTAATAGACTAGCACATACTAAGTCCTGTACCTTCTGTCCTTCCCAAATGGAGGTTCTGACTACCAAATCAAGTATCAGAAACCCAAAAAAAATACAAGTGCAACACAATTCTAGCATAGTATTGTTATCCCACTTTGTCACAGAAAACTCACCTTCAGTAACACATTCCTAGAGTTCAGAACACATACTTGGTGCTAAGGTAAGCCTGGACGCTTACCATTTAGCTGCCTTTTAAGATGGCTCTTACCAACCGAGAGTGGCATTTTATCAAGAGCACCATGCAACACAAGAGGTGTGATGAAGCTGGGAGCACTGTGGGTCCAGAGGCAGCACTGCCTGCAGGCTATCTGGGTCAGTACTATTAAGTTTTGTGTTCAGTTACTACCGAAACTCTACCAGGGGGCAAAGCTAAGGCAAATGCCCCAAGCTCCATTCTTCCTGCACTTAGGGCAATGAGGAAAGGACTTCTGCACATACTTGTGTTTTGAGACTTAACTCCCAGTTTCTGAGAGACTTTAGAAGTCGCAGCAATTTCTGAGTACACCATAGCATCCTAGCTCTATGCTTCTGCAGCTCTGCCCAGGGGCAACAGAAGGGTCTGGAACTGTGCCAAGTACAGAAGCTGTGATAAAAGTGATAAGTGATAAAACCAAGAAGAGTTTTCGCTTCTATGTCTGCCACCTCAAAGCCAAAAAGTGAAGACACTTCTTCCTGTATCCTGAAAAAATTAACAAATATTAAAAAAAAACCCACCGTCTACTTTTTCAACATGTTTACTTAAGAGAAACCAGTTACACTGTAACTTTTATTACTAAATCAACTTTGAGAAAGATTCATTGACATGTTTCTAGAACTGAAGTTTCCTCCCAAACTTTACATTAAAATTCAAATATTGTTTCATCTTTAAAATGTTTGTCACCAAAAAAAAAAAATTGTGAAACACTGCTTTGGAATAAGGTCTGCCAACCCACAATTCACAGGAAAATAAATAGCCTTCATATCACAGGAAATAACATCACTGGAATATTAACTGTGTTACAGTATTTCAAGTTTGTTACAATTAGTTAAGAAAAGGAAGTTAACATGTAAAAGACAGTAATACAGTAAAGAGATGACATGTAAAACAGAGCAAAGTTTAAGAAAATGCTTCTGGAAATCTCAGCGAGAACACCTGCTGCTTCTTGACACCTTTCCCCCCGCCCCCCTTAAAAGAGGGCATTTAAAGCTATAGAGTAGGTAACAGTTTAATCAGTCACCTACAGAACATAATACTGCACCGACAGAGAAAAGGACTGAACCATAAGAGTGCCGTATCTAACTTATCAACTGATTTATACTCTCCAGAAAATATAGCAGTTTTCCCCTTGATTAAGAATAAACTGCAACTCTTTAAAGTGACAAATACAGATGAACGATTCCAGAACTAAAACAAATTTCATTGAAAGTCTCAAAAGCTGTAAATCACAATTAATTATTCTAAATTAATAAGGCAAATTTGACATCAGTTACACTAATTTATGGCATTATAAATATTCTTCATCCTGTACAGTTCTTTAAAAAAATCAATACCTAGTGAGAATATAGTATTGCACCAAAAGCTGAAAGTAACAGGTTCAACTTATAAAGTGCTGAAACCCTTCCAAAGTTGTGCCGTACTGTAGTTCTGTATTCATCATGGTTCGTGTATCTTGAATACATTAAGAGTTCAGTGTGGCCACTTGACTGCAGGCTTCGAAGAGAAGACTGTATGAGGTAGAATAAACTCCTTCAGGTTCTCCGCCCCCCTATGGACCGCTGAGCTGTGCAAATGGCTCTGTCACAGGAAAGGGCTCCAAAGCTTTCTCTGAGTTTTTCCAGTTGTGAAAGTTTTCTTTGTACCATTCAACTAGTATGAAGAGAATGTTGATGAGTCAAGTTGACCAGAGATAACAGGGAAATTCAAATATTCCACAGGTATCATAAGACTAACAACATGCTAAGAGTTCATTATGCAAAATTTTAACCTATAATATCAAAAAAATAGTTTAGATTTTATAAATTCTTTATGCAAGACTTATTCTAGCATTAAAAATGAATTCATTCTAGTACCAGATGCTACTTTATTGTGATTAACCTTTTTTTTTTTAAAATCAGGTATATTCACTACTTAAAAATCAGCCAATTTTATGTGAAATTAAAGTGTTAAATTCATTCTCTTTAGCTTCTCATTAACTAACCTATATACCCATTTGCCCCCCTTTCCCTTTCCCTCCTCCCATCACTTCTAAATCAAATAGTGTAAAAGGCATCAGTCCTACTTGTTTTCTTTATTCCTTCCTTCCAGGGCACTTTAGGTCTCCATCCTAAGTTATGCATTTTTTCTGAATTCATTGGGTATCTCAGGTCATTGGTAGGTCTGATGAAGTATAAAATGCACATCGCAAGCAATTTGATTAGAGTTTTTCATGAATTAGAGATGCAGCACCTCACATTGTGTTCAAACCAATATTAGGTATACTTCAATTTTGAAAATTCCAATCAACATGAACAGATTATATTGCCTTCAAAAAATACACCGCAGTCGAGTGCAGCTACAACAATACAATTCAGTTTGTACAGTCAACTACTTGGAATTGACTAGAATAAATATGAACGACTATCTTATTGGCACAAAAATGAATGCAAAACTCGTATCACTGCCAATGCAATTGTGCAAATTGGTGCATTTGCAACTCTTTAGACAGTCACTACGCAAGCTAGTGTTTTCCAGTATCATCATTCACATTTTTCATCCTGAAAGCCCACAAATTTTCCACATACTTCAGATCTGAAATACATAGACTCCCAAAGCATTGTCATTATAGTGCTTCATTAGCCACACGAACTTAGTATTGCTGTAGAATCCCAGGCTGCAAGATCCAACACAGAAAAGAGATTCCCTACATTTGAGCATGGCACAAATTTTCACTTCCAGAGTCTGGCAGTTGGGTAGTCTAGTCTAGCATTCCTGCATTACTGGCACTAGCATACTGAACAGTTAAGCTACACACACAGACACAAACCAGCTACTCACCACCGTTATTGAAACATGCTAATCTCAAGCAGAAGCAGAACTAATTTTTCCATGGCAAGTAACCCCCATGACCTTTAAGTCGCTCATTATAGAATTAAATAATCATTAGGTAGGTATCTTAAGATTCTTTTATAAGGCTTCAACATTCTTTGAAACGCGTATTCCTATGTGGTTAGTTTTCCCAAGCCCGTTTATGTTTAAACATTAGTGGACAGGACTCAATGCACATGAAGAAACATCTTGATCTGAACCACACTGAGACCTACTGAACACTCATATCATGTGAGCCAAAGGCAATTTGTTCAGAGTCCTGCAATACACTCAGATAGGATTTTGAAGAACACTTCCTTTTAAAAACAAAAATTAGTACATTTAAAGACACTTCATTTGCCATGATAACAATCCAAATGTGAACAGAAAGTGAGAATTCTAAAAGGCCATAACACTACTTAACTGCTATCAGCAGATACATCATTTCTAATCACTCTGGAGAAAGAGAGTGATATCTAAAGTAAGCAGAGACTCATTGTTGCTGCAGAAAAGAAATGGAGATAAAAGAACAGAGCTAAACCAAGCCTGAAGTTAAGAATGGAAACACACAGCAAAAGCATATTTATAAAAGCTATCCAATTTTGCCACTGCCCTAACTTTGGCACCTCAGAGTTTTACATCTACTTTTGAGATAGCAGTTTCAGCTTAAGATAGGAATCTAAAATTAACTACACTCTGTAGGTATATATGTTTCTGCCTGTGGAGAGTGGGTCTTACCTATAAAGCATATCTAAGTCTGAATTAGTCACATTAACATCAAAATACTAAAGCTAAATGAGAGACAATGGGATTCATCTCACTCAAGTGATGTTGAATATAAAGTACTGAATAAACCATCTAAACTACTCTTAAGAAAAGATTTAGCTACTGTGTAAAACCTGTCCTTTTCCCAGAGCAGACTTCAGTAGTGAGAAGTCTGAAGAAAGTCTGAAGACGGATTAGCATTGCACATTCCCCTTCAAGACATACACTCTGACCTAAAGATCCAAATAATAAATGGAAATCCTGTTTTTCTCTGAAGTGTTCTGTACAGATCACAGATATCAAATCCATTAGCAAAAAAAAGAATTAAGCAAGCAAAACAGCTCTCACTCAAAAGTTTTGCCTCCTGCAGATCAGAAACACTTTCACAAAAAACTATTTGGCAAGAGACACAGAAAACTTCAGGATAAAGCTATTCTGCACGTGCTTCGCTATTTTCTTACCTGTCTTTGACATAATCCATCCAGTGCTCCATTTCAGATTCTGAACTGGTCTTCTTTATCTGTCAAGAAGAGAAACAGAAATCACACCCCCACATCTTGCACTGTGTTAACATACATTTAAAAATGAGTTTTTAACAAGATTTAAGTCTGTTAAAAAAAAAAAAACACAAACAGAAATGGTCTTTTGTCTAAACTGAATTTTCAAACTACTGACATTGTCAAAACTATTTAGAACAATTCCAATACTTCTCCTTCATCCGAGCACTGCCTAACCATTCACCATCAAATTGTTAGATTTTAATAGTGCCATATTCTCAGACCAAAACTGAAGCAGCCAGCATGAAAAAAACCTACCAAATGGCATTTAATCATTATGCCAGTTATGTCCCAGTCAGGATAACTGATGCCACGGTGCAACACATGACAGCCTGTACTGCAACCTCACAAAATACAGCTGCCGCAGAAAGGGTAGCACATCGTTCTGCTACAACTATCTTCTAAGACCCACTGCAAGCCTAAGCTCTCTTAGAGCTACAAAAGGTTTATAGCAGACTTGTTCATATGTGCAACGACTGGTAAAGAAAAGCATCATAACTGTTTACTCACTAAATGGATTAACTCCTTAGCAAGCTGGGCAATGGACATCTCAAAGTTAGTTCCAATGTTATAAATTTCACCTGGTTTGCCCTCCTTCAGGACAGTAAGGAATGCTTCTACTACATCAGTTGCATAAAGGAAATTCCTTCTTTGAAGTCCAGAACCATGAATACAGCTTAAAACCAGGAAAAGGTAAGAAATTTTTGTTAATCCTTAAATAGAAGCATGCAATTTATTAGACTGTGTTTTAAGCAGTTTTGCTGTTAGCAGTTACCTGAAGGTACCTTAAGTAACTGACATGCAAACAATCCTTTAGTTTTTTAAGGAAACCCTANAGTGGCTATAGCTTAAGTCTAATCAAAGGATACATCAAGCCTAGAAACTGCAAGGATTCTTTTATCCTGGTGTAAGCAGAGTATCTTTTGCACCATATTGTCATTCCTGAACTTCACAGGAAATCAAGGTGTTTGGGTGGGGTTCGTTTTTGGGG
>VYZW01029677.1:6867-23476 GCA_013401315.1 Balaeniceps rex | reverse complement strand
GCCCTATGTATATGTCCCAGATATTCTAACTCATTGTCAGTATTTAGAGTACTGAAGTTGCCTTTAGTGCTTTGTTTCAGTTATCTCTGTTTCCTACCTTTGCACACTGAAAGGATGCATCAGGTGATTAAGCAAAATGAAAGGGTCTTCCTTATACTACTTTGTCATTCTAGTACATGTACTTGCCATGCCCTAATATTCTCCAAGCTCCCTTTGACTCCATCCTCCAATATTTTCACATTTCCCTTAGGCTTATGTAGTTCTGCTTCTATTCAGCTATTGTCGTTACATGTATTTGGCCATTTTAAGCTGTTCTACTGATGAATTCAGCCTTCATGCCACATTTGACCACTGTTATGGAATACTTTTGGCTTGGAAAAGCACTACCATCTCTGCATTTAGAGTGAGATACCTACCAGAAATCTCTATGTGGAGAGACAGCTGGAAGTTGTTTCTGCACAAGCCTAACACTTGAACTTTGTGTATTTAAATGTCTGCAAAAATCAGTACTGTTTTGATTTGCAGATGATTTCTAAGTTTAAGGAAGAAAACAAGATGCAAAACATTGCATAATCAGATCCAAACATATTTTAAATCTGTAAAACACACATCTGTGTTTCAATTTTGTTGTTAAACTTTTAATCATTGCAAGGACTTTGTTTCTGAACAAATTTAATTCTGTCACTTGTTCCTGCCTTTGGCCAATTTAATTTTGGCATCCATCCCTGTTTGTAACCAATATTCCCCTTTGCCTGCCTGCCCTGCCTGGAGGCTGATAGGCAGATGGTGGCAAGCTCTAAGGAGGTAGGGAGAATGTTATTTGCTCAACACTATCAATCCATTTACTCTTTTGTCTTTCAGATCTTGTTCCCCTTGTCTCTAATCACTGCCTTTGAGTCTTTCTTTCTGATGACTGCTTGTGCTCATGTTCCTTCTCTCAGATTGTAAACATTTTTGAGCAAGGATTTTGGGTTTTGGTGTTCTGTACTCCACCTCCCCTTTTTAGGTACAACTCTAACATAGAAAATATCTGTATATATCAAGGTTTGCAAGTTCTGAACCTCAGCTGCTTTCGTTCCTTTTTTTAAAATGGGGCATTTCTGTTCCAAATAGAGTATCATTACAGGAGTCACTTTAATGCTTCATAAAGCGCAAATCCTCTTCTTTGCCTTCTCTGCATGGTCTCCAATATCAAACGCTTCCTTTCTTGTATTTTTGTCCCCAAAAGGTCTTTAAGAATGAGACCTGTCTGGATCCCACATGAATTTCCTTTTTCAACACCCAGAGTTGGTTAATAATCTGGTCAAGTCTTTCTTTTGTGGCTACTGTTTATTTGCTCCCACATATTCTATATATTGATGGGAACCTCAATATAATTCAGGCTGTGCAGCATCTGATTGTAACAGATTGGTTTTCACTCGCAGAAAGCAGCACATCAAAGCAGGCACAGATCAATACTACTTTCCCCTTCCTGTCTGTGGATAGTGTTGCAGGCTTCTGTTCAACAGCCATGAGAAAATGTCTACAAAAATCCAGATAGTGATCACTAAGTAGCAAATACAGAATCAAACAACTGGCACAGTACCTGGCACATGAAGTATCACTTGAAGTGCAAGTTGTTGGTTCTTAGTAAAAGAAACTTGAAGTGTGTATCCTTAAGAGCTTTTTTTCCCCCTTCTCATTTCTTGCTTTTTACTTGGGCTCCTTCACACGGTGCTCTTCTCCCTTTTTATGCTGTAGCTCTGATAGTGAATTTTTCCAGTCCCAGCTAGTCATCACAGGATGCAAACATAAAATGAAAACTTTTTCAATTGAATTTTAAGTTGGTTGATCAGCCAGAAGTGGGAAATATTTAGGTGAAAGTGAGTAGTGGGTATCTGGATGGCAATTAGTGTCTACTTCCAATACCCTGAGGCAGGGACTCAAATATTTCACCTGTGGAGGAGGGGGTCAGGGCTTTTTCATCCGTTCTTTTCTTTTCCTTTTAATTCCCTAACTCCCATAATCTGGTAATGTATTATGCAGTACAGACCAGGAAGGTGGGCTGCAGTAAATGCTGCTTTATGGATCAAGCAGTAGGAAGTGCTATACTCTTCCCCCCAGAGACTGAAAGCTTTACATCAATCAGCATACTGACAATGACTGCCTTTGAACTTACCTGTAGTATAGCAGTGTGGCAAATCATTATCCAGCATTCAGTTTTTTTAAAGAACACACATAATTTGAACACTGAAGCACCATACGGCCATTTTGTCTGACTCGAGCACCTTTTTGATTGATCACCCCTCTCTGTGCCACAGGGAGGAGACAGGATATATTCTTTACCTTTTGAGTATGGTGCCCAAATAATCTCACATACTATAATGAAGCGTGTGAAATTTTGTGCCATCAACATTTGCGTAAATTTAAATATAGTGTGAGATGTTCCAGTTCTCCTTAAGCACAAACCAGTGAAGTTGGGTACCCTGTACCAGGCAAACTCAATGGGTGGCAAACACAAAATGTAGTGCTGTGGTATGAATTCAGATACTAATCTTGTTTTGGTGTGCATGATGTGATGGGATACGGTCTTGGGAATGATGCAAGGGAACAGATATGGAATCTAGTGCTTATTAATCAGGAGCTTTCATACCAGATAGTTAGTTGCAGATCCAAGAATGTGCTTTGTGTCGGAACTCATTTCACTGCAGGATCAAGACTGTCATAAATAGGATCAATAGCATAGAGAGCTCTGTTTAGCTTCAGTTTCTTCATGTGAAATAACTACTGCATGGGCTGAAAATAATGGCAAGAATCCAAAGGCAATTACACACTGTTCTGATTAGGGAAAATCCAGCGTCAATCTTCATAGCAAGTAGGCAGAGTTTCATCATCTTTGAAAGACAGATTGTTTCACATCTACTATTTAAAGTAGTCTATCTCTTGCTAGTTACCTGGATCTGTATTTTAGGTAATGGGAGTGCTGGCGGTAATCACTCTTGGTCCTCTTCTGGCTCACAGATGAAAAAAAAAGGCTCTTAATGTCATATCTTCTTTTCAGGGATAGTGATTGCATTTCCTCTTCTATTTTTGTTTTAAAGCATCTGTTAACGTATGCTATATTGTTTAATTTCTCTCTGTTTTTCTACTTAATTCAGTGCTCAGGTCCTTCTAAGTTTGACTCTTCTTAAGCAAGTAGGTGGACTTAAATGGAAGAGAGAAGAAATGATTAGATTTGGAAAATAAAAGACACCATGGAAGCACATTTTCTTTATTTAGTTAGTTTATTTGTGTGGTTAGAGTTAACGGCTTTTTCAGTTTCTCACTTTGATAGTCCAGGACTATGCCTTCCTCTTAGTATTTTGTGTTTCTCTGGTCTAAAGCTGTACTTTAAACAAGCCATTATTTCTGAGACAAATTTTCTAGTGGCTAATCTTCTAGTGGTCTGCATTGCTCTTTGAACTTCACCTAGGCAACTGTTCAGATCAAACTGCAAAGCCTATCTCATTGCTGATACTTGCCCCACTCATCCCATAATTGTTTCTTGGTTCTGCTACAAATAGGAAGGCCAAGGGGAAAAACTGGAAAGGAAGGAAAGAAAGGGTGAAATATTACAGGGTAGTAAGTTGTGAGCCATTTGTATCTTAGAAGGTGCTTTCTGTAAGTTTTTGCATTGTACTTCAATACCATAGAAGTGATAGAAAGCAAGCTTCACAGGCTAAGATTACCCCAGTTTAGATGAGACACCTAGAGGAACCAGTCCCATACAGTCCTGCAAACACCCTTAAAGGTCTACATCTCAGTGACCCTCCTTTTGACTGAGGAGGCCTGGAAATGACTCCCTTTGCAGTTGTCTGTCAACATTGTTCCCTATTTCAGCCAGAAGAGATCATCTCAGAGTGACAATAGACATTGTCTATTTGAAGTCTTCTTCTATTGTCTTCTTTGAAGTCAGTGGTAGCGTTGTCTGCCTAAGGATTGCAAGATTTTACATTCCCAAAGTCTGTGAGCATTACTGAGTTTTAACTGTCTTTATCAGAAGAAATCAAACATCTGATCAAATGTAAAGTGCCAGAAAATATCAGATATGCTTTCTACATACGATAAAAGGCTGTTGGTTGACATGTAATGTTCTCACATTAATGCTTTTTATCCCAGAGCTGAGTGTGTACACAGCTGACATTAGTATGTATTCTCCTCTGTCTTTACATAGCAGAATAAAGACAATGGTTTTATTTAGTGCTTTTCACTTTCTACACAGTGATGCTGAGAAACTAAAATAACAGAAAATTGTTAACAAATGCCTTTCTGTAAAATAACAGACATGACTCTTCCTGCCCCATTTTGCCGGATAGAAATAATACCAACTTTTTACAAGGCTTATGTGTTCTGTGTGTGTTGCTCTGTGGCTTAATATTGTTTGGCTTCATTTGAATGTGTGAGCACTGGAGCTACAGGAAACAGAAGAAAGGCTACTCTGCCCTCGGCCTTCTTTCTTTTTAGTGTAGATAGCAGGACATCTCATTGTTTCTTGAATGACCTCCAAGGTCTTTGTGGAATGAGATTGTTGTCTTCTGTGTAGAGAAGAGCATCCACATTCTATTCAGTCATTGTAACTTAATTATAGGATGCATGTAATAATTTGGAGACAGTCAGTGAATTTGCCTCTCATGCAAGTCATCATGAGACTCTGGGAAATAGATGCACATGTTCATTTATTGTAAAATACTCAGATTAATTATTTCACCTGATATCTGTACTTGTAAGTTGCCAGCTGCAGCTGAGGATGACAGAGAATGAGCCACAGATGACATATATTAGGTACAATATCTAACACCCTACTGAAGGTGTTTGGATGCTACGTGAGTGAAAACTGTATAGAACAGTTAGATTTGAAGTCCATTTTATGCTTGCCAGTTATTCTGTTCCTCTTTTCCATGATACATCAAATTGTTTTTTAAAGATGCTTTTGTTCACAAGTGACAACATACACTATACAGTATTTCTCTGTTGCTCCTCCCTGTAATTATAGTTTGGTGAAATACAAGAGACGTGTTGGTGTCTTTACAACAGTTGCATTTAATTTCAGAAGTATGTATTCTGTCACTTGTTATTTTCTGTAAAGAACACAATTCTCCACATTTTTATGAGCTATTAGTAAGGTAATCCTGCTCCACTAGAAGCAGTCAGGAATATGTCACTGCTTTCAACAGGTGTAATTTTGCCTTCATGTAAAATGACTACATGTTAGGGAGTAGTTCAGGGTCTTATCAAGAGCCTTTTTGCTTCTGAGTGTTTGTAGGGCTTGAAATTACTGAAGGCTGGGTTTCTTGTTAGTTTTTAACGATTGTTTTATTTGTGGATTGTGTAAGAGTTGTACATGGTTTATATATTATTTAGTCTGCAAAGAATATTAAATTTAAGTATCTCTTTAGTGCCTCTTTAAATGCAATTCGATTACTTTTTGAAACTCAAAGTAATATTTAATAACTGTTAGTTTTCTTTTAGAGAGTTCTTACCAAAGAAACAGGAGTTCTTACAGCTACACGGATAATTAACTTGAAGCTTGTCTGTCTCTTGGGGGACATCAGATATGTAAATGAGGAACTTAAGTCTGAACAAGACATGCCAGGGAATCACTAAAAGTTTTATTATACTAAAGCACTGGTATTAAAATCCTAAATGTTATAATATATTATTATAAACCAGTGCATTTTAAAGAGCAAATATGTGTTTTTTTTTAAAATCTGCTATATAAAATCATAAAAATATGTAGCTTTCAGTTTTTGAAGAGACATGGTGAAATTTTGTAAACCTTCAGTAGAAAGCATGAACTGTTTTGGGAAAAATTATAGATTATAATAATGCTCTACTTTCTTTCGGTATCAAAATTTTAAAGAAATAAATGTATACAACAAGTAATGCTCTCCCTCCCCAATTCCAGAACTGATGATTGTACTTCAGGCTATCACATGACGAGTAATGCCATGACGAGAACTATCCCTGGTAAGCAAACTTTCCACACTATTGCACTGCTGAGAACAAAATTAAGGCTAACGTTCATCAAAAAAGTTGTTTGATGCCCTTTCAAAAACTGGTTATTTATTACCAAACCAATTCAACAGCCATCCAACACAATCATAAGGAACTTCACTGATTAAACTTCTGCAAAAAACACATTTTCATAGATTCTGGTAGTGTTCATCTTAACAATGTCAGCAGAGTCAGTGTCAGAGGCTAAGCATTAAGCTGATATAAAGATCACCCAGCCTTCCACTTCTTGAGAGGTGGCCTCTTTTTTGGACTAAAGGCACAGGCAGGCATGGAGAACTTCTATGAGCGTTATCACTACAGTATCCTTTCTAGAAATAAGGAGCATCTACTTTGAATGACTTGAGTGTAATGTCTCTTGTACATGCAATTCATATAAAATGCATATTCCAGATCTTAGGTAGATTCTTGCATACTAATACGTCGTTTTCTTTTTGGTAACCTGGTTGACCTATGCACTTACAATGCAAGTGTGTAATTCGAGCATACGGATAATATTATTTCTTTAGCGGATCTATTCATGTGTTTAAAATGATGTTTTGCAATTCTTCACTGAACTAAGCCCAGTGAAGGAAGGAAGCAAATGTTCTAGTAGCTAGGTCATCACTCCCATCTACTGATCCACCACCACTGTTTAAATCGGCAGTCGATGTAAGATTCAACAACAAATGAAATTAAAAAATGCTTCCGATTTTTCATGTATTTGGTTTGATCTCATCCTATTTTCATATCAGGCTCGATGCATATTCAAATCAAAGTGACCATGTCTGCTTTCTGCAGACACCACGGTATCCTAATTCAGCCTATCTCTACTCCAAATACAGGTTTAAATTTCTTTAAAAATTGGTGAAACTTTTGCTTACTGTGCTACCTTTCACATTTTTATCAAGTGGTACCTCATTTTTAGCCTGTTTTTTTTGTTATGTATTCCAACTAATGCAGTTCAATAAGATTATGAGACACTATCTGTTATTTTTATGTACTAGAGACTTGTTAATCCTAGGAACTGTTCATGTTCAACTGCATTTACATTCAATGGGAGGAAAGAACATGACAACATGTTTGCCCCTTCTAGTTTGAACTGAGATTTGGATGAGGTTTGTAAATAAGTACATATTACTACTTTGAAGATGAAGTGCCAATTTATGACTAACTCTATAAGACTTTTATTCTCTAATTTTTTTTGAAACATCAGGTCCATGTATGAAAATTATGTGCACTAGGTTTGGGAACCCTTGAGGTAAAAGATATGATAGTATCTTTTGAGGTGGGCCTGTGCAAACCTCATGAGGTTCAACAAGGCCAAGTGCAAGGTCCTGGACTTGGGTCGGGGCAACCCCCGATATCAATACAGGCTGGGAGATGAGGGGATTGAGAGCAGCCCTGCGGAGAAGGACTTGGGGGTACTGATGGATGAAAAGCTGGACATGAGCCAACGCGTTGCGCTTGCAGCCCAGAAGGCCAACCGTATCCTGGGCTGCATCAAAAGAAGCGTGGCCAGCAGGTCGAGGGAGGTGATTCTGCCCCTCTACTCTGCTCTGGTGAGACCCCACCTGGAGTACTGCGTCCAGCTCTGGAGCCCTCAGCACAAGAAGGACATGGAGCTGTTGGAGCGGGTCCAGAAGAGGGCCACGAAAATGATCCGAGGGCTGAAGCACCTCTCCTACGAGGACAGGCTGAGAGAGTTGGGGCTGTTCAGCCTGGAGAAGAGAAGGCTGCGGGGAGACCTTATTGCGGCCTTTCAGTACTTAAAGGGGGCCTATAGGAAAGATGGGGACAGTCTTTTTAGTAAGGCCTGTTGTGACAGGACAAGGGGTAATGGTTTTAAACTAAAGGAGGGTAGATTTAGGCTAGATATAAGAAAAAAATTTTTTACAATGAGGGTGGTGAAGCACTGGAACAGGTTGCCCAGAGAGGTAGTGGAGGCCCCATCCCTGGAAACATTCAAGGTCAGGTTGGACGGGGCTCTGAGCAACCTGATCTAGTTGATGATGTCCCTGCTCACTGCAGGGGGGTTGGACTAGATGACCTCTGAAGGTCCCTTCCAACCCAAAGCATTCTATGATTCTATGATTCTATGATAGTAACTTATAAATCGTTTGCAGTATTGGTAATTTCCAGGCATGTTTTGTGTAAAATGTGAATAAATTCCTTTACATGATGTGTGAATTGACCAGTGGAATTCAAGAATGAAAACCTATTTGTTGCATGATAATATACATACTAAATATAGATTTGTATGTGGTTGAAATGCAAGATGCAATAGTCATAATCTGTATCATTCGTTTAATCTTGTATTCAATTAATTTACATCAACTTTCTCCAAATATGAAAAAGATCATAACAAATAAAATAGAAATTAGCTCAAGCAACTGAATTAGTTTTGATGCATCTTGTTTGTAAAGCTGTCAATGAAAAATATTAATAAAAGTAAAATGTTAATAATAGCACTAATAATATTAATAATAAACTAAGAAAATAGAAAGTGCAAGACTATATTACTTTGTATGCTTAGTGCTATTTTGTACAATACATTTATGATACGCATTTTCAATCAAATATGCTGTTCTAATATAGTATGACTTAACTCTCAATATGTTCTTAAATGTGGTTTTAAAGCTTGTTATTTTTTTGTGAGAACACACTACCTTTGATTTAATTTTTTCTGACACTGTGCCCACTGCACAGTAGAAAAAAAAAAGTGTAATTGTAGTTTTGTCCTTTACAGCACAGGACAAATAAATGTCAAAATCAAATGTTGGTGTCCCTCAAGGGAAAATATATTTCAGTTATGAAATATTCTTCCCCAGCTCCCATTGCTATTCCTGTGAACACCTAGGTGAAGCTGCCTCAGGACCTAATCAGATGCTGCTCATTTGCATATAATAAAAAATTGTGCAATGAAGTTTTAGCCCATTCTGAGGAAAAGTGCATAATGTCTTTAAAATGTTCTAGTGTAAAACTGGTGCATCTCTGGCTCTGGATGAATGGTTTGAATGGCATAGACCTGGTGAGAAATGAACATCTGCTTATATTGTTGGTGTCTTGTCAGCTTAGCACTGGATTTAATAAATATGTTTGCAGGTAGCATGGTGCTATTTCTTGATATGTTTCTTGAAAATGTGGTGATATCGATAAACTGTCAGACTCTGTCTCAGGAATGATAATAATAATCAAATATACAAAAGAATCATTAAGGAAGCTTGAAGACAAGATGGTTTCAGGGAAAAGACTCTCCTTGGGCATTATTAGCACTCTTAATTGCATTATTACTCAGAGCAAGTGAAACCCATCACTGTTGGTTTATAAATATGTTGTGCTCCTTTGTGATATAAAATCCTGAACAGTTTGAGATTGTGAATCGTCCTCAACCACTGTTATATTCAAGGGAGCTGATAATCCCTGGAGTTGAGCTAAGCCTTTTTAGTTTATCCTAAAACTAGTGGTGTTTATCCTAAAACTAGTGGTGTTTATCCTAAAACTACAGCCAGTTTGGATTTCAGCTTGTACTTACTTTTATTAGGAGAGCAAATGATGAGAAAGCTTGTGAGCCAAATAAAAACATAGGTGGATAGATAGATAAACAGACAGACATATAGACAGACAGTCAGATGCTTTCATATTGTCATAACAATTTTTAGATAATTTTGTTATGAGAAGGGAGGCTGACAGGGAGGGAAAAGAAAACATTTTGCAATGGTGGAGCTCCTGTTTTTCCTCTTTTTCAACTAATGCATTCTTTGCTTTCAAGCAATTTTGTTTTGAAATTTAATTTGGTTTTCTGTAAAAATAGATAGAAATTGAAATAAGATGTTTCAAATTTTTTCATACTATGACAACATATTATTTTTAATGATACTTAGAGAGAAAGTTGGATGCTCTTCTTTTTGTCTCAGTTTTGGGTTGTTTTTTTTAAATGTCTCAAATGCCATCATTTTCCTGGCACGTGAAACCTGTTTTCTGGCCAGCTCTAATTCTGAAATTAAGTTATTCTTGAAATTGCATCTGCCTGCATATTTTGCCCTTGAGAATTTTGTGTACGAATGGTTTGAGTAAACAGAGTCTGAGTAAATGTACAGGAAAAGAGGTTAATTCTCCTGCAAAACCACCAGCTGTGTGCAGTGGGGCTTCTGGAGAGGTAGGGATGTGAACAAGCTCTACTGAGGTGAAATACCAAGACTATAATCTTTCAGCTCTTCTGGGAATCTAATTGTACTCTCTCTCCTTTTCTAGTCCTACTGCTCTAATTGTAGCCCATTCGCTGTCTTTGGGTGAGCAGATCATATGCCTTTACACTGGATGCTGCTGAGGAAGTCTTCTGAGAGGCAGCTAACCCTGACAGTCACACTCTTACATAACTGTCAAACATTTTGCATTGTACTTATATACCTACCCCTCATTCTTTATCCCTCTGCTCCCAAATTGTATCTATCTGTAATACAGATATAGAAATATATGGGGACTTGGATCTAATAATGTTTTACGATGGTTTCTCCTGCCTATAAGGGACCACTTTCAGTGCTAATTGAGTGGGAAGCCTTGTCTCCCTCCTTTGCTGCTCATTGCACTGGCTTGCTGCTGGGATGGTGCATCCAGCAGCCAAGGAAAAAGACAGAGACAAAGTTGTGAGAAGAGGTGGGAGAAGGTCCAGTATCAGTAACCCTAGTTCTCTGCTGCCAGGTGGCTCTTGTGGAAGTGCATCATAAGTGTAGTCGTGTCAGCAGACATCAGTGCAGGAAGAGAGTGAAGGAAGATATTGAAGCAGGGGTAAAAACCTGGTATGTTAAGTGAAAGAGTAGGGCATGCACAGAATAACCATGTGCCTTTGGTGTTTCAGGGGTACACAGCTATGTCCAGACAAGTTGCAGCAAGGCAGTGAACATCCGCATCCAGTTGCACCCTCCAGTTTCACCCCAGGAAGATCTGAGCCAAATGGTTAGGCACCCTTCTTAGGGTTCTTCCAGTAGTTTCACATCTGGAAAAAAAGCAGATGGGAAGAGCTGGCTGATAGAAACACAGCAGGGAAGCACACAAAACATGCAGCAACCTCTCCTTCCCACCCAGCTTTTGGTACAGATATGTGTGGTATTACACAACCAAATCAAAGGTGCAACTACTTTGGTGTTTTAGTTGAGTTCAAGAGCAAACTTCCTCATAATCCTCTCTTACTGACCTTTCATTCACTTTGTGGAGTATCTTGGGGATCACAGTCTCTGTTCCGTTGAGACAAGCAATGCTGGAACTGGTGTTCTTCACCTGCCAGTGGGCATCGAGGCTCTGGGACCCCATTGCAACAAGCCAGAGTAAAAAACCAAACCACATACAATTAGATGTTGATTCCTCAGCATCAGTGGTGTCACTCCACAAATCCACTCTTACCAAGCTGTGCAATTCCTTCTACAGATATAGGTGAAGTTATCCTTATAGTTTAATAGAAATTTTTGGGTGAGCTTATTCACCCTATTCTTTCAGATGCCCATTTACTGAAAATATTTGTCAGAAATAGCTGATTTCAGCGAACACCATTTAAAAAAAAGATAATTTAGATATGATAATATTCGTAAAAGAAGCTGCAATTAAAATTAGGTGTTTCAAAATAATGTGTTTATCTAAGCCATTTTAAATTTCTTATTTTGGGATGTAAATTTATGGCTACTGTTTCCCCTCATTGTAGTATATCCTAATTCTGTCATTCTTTTAACTTCTGTTTTTATGTATAATTAATTTCTTATTTGCTTCTTATGCATTTCATAAACAGTAGTGTTTCTGCAATATTAGTTTTTTCCCTTTTTCCACCCTGTATCTCTTCTGCTTCCCATTATGACTTACGAGGGCTTAACTCCCACTCTCTTCCTTGCCTATCTATTTAAATGTTCACCAAAATACATAGCGTTAAGTTTTAAAGAGACATCATTAGGTTTTAATATCAACATGAAGGCAGCTTAATAAAAGAAGTAGAGTTGTCACCTTCCTGAGCCCAGTTTTCCATGTTGCCAGCCTTAGGCGTTGCACTCATTTACAGTCTCTTAGCAATTGCAGGTTTTCTTCACAACTATGAAAGCTAGAAACAATATTTTTCTTTTAATGGAAAATATTTTATATGAAAGTTTAGAATTATGGAGAATCTTAGTGTAACATATGGGTTATATAAGCATACGAAGCAGGTCAATTTGGCCCATTGCCTTAAAGCACAACTGGGTGTTTGACACAACCACACCACACAAGCAGTGGTGTAAATCAGAAAATCTGCACACAGTTGAGTCATCACCTGCAATATATATTAAATGAGAAATGTTACATTTGATTATGTAGCTTTGAGATCACCATTTACTTATTAGTTGCAGAAGGTATGGCAGAGATGGGTGAAAACCTTGCTCCTGACTATGCATGCCCCACAACACAGTCTGAAGACTGATGGAAAATCATTCAAGGGCTGATAAACCACAGAAAAATAGTAGAAGCAGGATTGCATAAATGAACATATTGCCTTTGTCCTGTTTTCTCCGACTTACTGCTACCACAAGTTTTCTGATTTTCTTGTTGTTGATCTGGCTGAAGGAAGATTACATTTGCTGTTGTTGCTGACAAGATACATATACGTAACATGTAAGTTAGAGCATGACTGTGCTTGCTTAGAGGAGACACCACGCATTATCACACTTACAGGTTTTTATCTAGATCTCAGGTAAGTGGACCACAGATACAGTGGCTGAACCTTTCAGCCTTCCATGTTTCAGCTCCTGCAGTACCACAGGGAGAAAGGGAGATACTGTTGTGCCCGTTTATACAATACAGACAGAAGGACTGTGAAAACAGAGGTATCCCTCTGCCTCAGTTCTGGTAGGCGTAGCTGAACCAAATGTCTTGGTTCCTGGTAACAGCACATGTATGGGACACATGATGCTTGCTTGACATCTGCTTGCACAGACTGCTTACTCGTTGTAGACTACTAGGTAATGTATGTAGCCTAGAAAAGATCTAGCGCCAAAGTGAATTTACTCGAGTCCCAGTTCTACGGGGTGACTTCTCTTTCCTGAAGGGCATTTGTCTGCTACATCATTCTTTCCTTTAATTCCATTTTTAAGGAGAGGAACATTGGAAGGGCAGATTTTCAGATGTTGCAGATGGTCTTTTTTCCTTTGGCCTCTGTGGACCAGTAACAGTGAAAACTTGCTGAAAACCTGTCCCTGATTAACGAGTGCTTAGTCTTGGTTGTGGTGATGCCAACTCTCAATACTTGTGCACTGTAGGATTTATTTCAGAGCTGACCCTTGCACCTGTGTGGGCCGGCAGCCCCACATGCTCATTAGTTCCAGTGTGGGCAAGGCTGCCCCAGCTGTGGAGGGGGGTCAGGACTTTCCCCTGCAAGCTTAATGCTGTTGCCTTGCAGTGAGTCATCACTGAGCACTTCAGTCACGGCTGTTATGCTTTGACAACAATTATCCTTGCTCCTATCTCCTCGTATTTAAAAGGCAAATAAAATCATGCCTCTGTTTTACTTTGTAATGTTTAGGAAATGTTTCCATAAACAAGAGTGTATTGGAGAAACAAATGCCTGTTGTCTGACTTTGTCGCGTGTAGGCTCATTTCTCAAAGGTATTGCTATAATGGTGGGGAGCTGACAAAGGCAAATTTATTGAAAGTTATACATGTAAATTCTAGGTCACTTCTTTTCATGAGTAGAGACTATATGGTCCTCTTCATCCTGGAAAATCCATTTTTTCTGAAAGCTTCCATTGTACTAGATGCAGTAGAGATTAAAAGCACTAGCTATTTTATTCAAAACACGTTTGCCTTAAATTACAACAGGTTACTTTGCAGCCAGACATCTGAAAGCCATGTGCTAAATAAACTGTGCATTATGTAGAGAAGGGTGTTAAAAATCCCCTGAAGTTGTAGAAATATGAGAGGCAAAGAGGAAGAATATGATTTTGGCAATTGCAGTCAATATATGGAGGCTAAACTGAGCTTTGTCTCTGTGGTTCTTCTAGCAAGGAAGACATAAGCCTTGAATGTGGTTCAAGTATACCGAAAACACAAGCTGCTTAAGGAGGTCATTGGTGATGGCAGACAGTGCTGTAGAACTAGACATATGTTCCAGATAGGGAGTTGGAGTCTGCATATTGTATATGCACATATATTTTGGTACACTTTGAAATCGTTTAATTGCCGAGCCTTAGTGTTCTTTCTGGCTACTCCATAGAAGTACGTTGGAAGTAGCAAATGACAGAGTCACTGTACTCATTTTGCTCTAGTGAATTCGGTTAAAAGCACTTTATAGGAACCTGCACAGCTATAGGGCAAGGCCGCTACTGTTGGAACAATGAGCTGGCATCATCAAATTGAAGCACACTTCTTTTGTTAACTTGCTAGCTGTTTAATATTTATATTAATGTAATTAATACGCCTGATGTTTGCAACTGTATTATTTATCCAGGAAATAGAGAGCTCCACCATCAGCATGACTGAAATGATTTTACCAACCAAAATAACTCTGCAAGGTGGTGCACATGTTTAGAGAAACACTGCGGCATGGCCACTTCTGCACTGAGAACTCTAATTTCTAAAAAGGGTCTCAGTTTTCAAGCACTTTACCTGAACAAGAAGATTTAATTTATTTGTTGTTTTATGAAGCATTTTTATGTGTAGAAAAAGTGCTACTTGTTTGCACATGCTGGTTATGTGGCATTCTTACATGATTTCATGCTTTGCTGATGGAAAATTAGACCCTTGTGTATTATAAAAGAATAGAAGATAGCTATAGAATCAGGATGCGATTGCCTCAGGACATTCTGTTGACAGCTAGAAATATATACAGACAAAGCAATGTCACTGGATGCTAATGTGAACTATACAAGTTGATGAGTACTGTAAATCCCTGTAAAAAGAGAAATCTATACCCTTTTATTTTGCAGGTTTTTGCCTTTAAAATTACCACTAATAACACTTCTGTAATTTTGTTATATACAATCATTATTAAAATTTTATAATTATGGACATGCTCAAGCACAGATATATGTTTTTGCTAATATATCTATATTCGGAAAACAAAATAATCTTGCCTTGTTTACTAAACCTTTGCTTCACATTTAGGTGAAGCTGTTATTAGTTTAAGGGGGAATTTGGACTACATAAGGAATACCAGACTGAACTAGAATTGAGTTAGAGAAATAGGGCTCAGTTTTCAAAACTAAAGCAAGATACATCAGATTAGCCCTAGCATTACAGGATCTTTCATGGCCTCTTTGTGTTTTCCACATCATCCCCTATAATCAGCCTAGATGTTCCATATAGACTGGATCTCAGTAAAAAAGTATGAATTTGTTTCTGCTGAGCCTAATTCCATCGTTACCGATAGATTGCTATACTGTATCATACCCGAGGTGTAACTATTTGCTTTACTGCTTCCATTTTCTGAAAGGCTCTCTTAACAACTCAGCTCAAGTAAAGCTGTTTTGATATTGCCTGCTTCAGCCCATCTTTCTTATTTGTTTAATCTTTAAAAATATAGCAGAAGTATAAGAAGACTGCAACAACAATACACTACCTACATACAAATCTCTGTCTTCCCTGTCTATATTAGCGTGATAGCACTTTGGACATCAAATATTTATCCTAATTACAATTCTGCTCCAATATGAATATATTTTATATGTCAGCAACACTGTGTCTGGGAGAAGAAAAAAGATAATTTTGCTCTCAGACACATTGCTGTTGTGGCAGAGTGACTCTGGACTCTGTACCTGGGAGCAATAGTGGGCAACAGCGGGCTCTGACCATAGAGTTTTGATTCAAACTAGTAAAACTAACTTATTTATAGATTTATTATTTAATTGTTTCTTATTTTATGAATCCTGTATTTGTTCACTAGATAAGTATCTGCTCAATCTAGCCATTTTATTCCAACTACTTCTATTCCTTATGTGGAACCAGGTGTCTCTCCTTGCAGAAAGTGTGACACCTGCAAATACCTCGCAGACCTGAAGTTGGCTCAGGATATGTGAGAATGCCATGCCTCGTATTTGGAGGAATCCTTTAAAGTTGGATGGAGTTCAAATATGAACTGGCCAAATGGCTAGCAAATATGTTGTCTCTTATTCTCATTAGGAAACAATTATGGGACTAAAATTTGAAAGGCATCAAATGTTGTATTTGTGTTTAGAAAGAGAATTAAAGGCCAGTAAAAGCTGCATGAACCTAATTGGTTCACATAATTTAGAAAAGAGTAACAAAGTCACTGGAAGATAGTAAACAGGTTCTAGTAGGGCAAGCTTTACAAAGAAAAATATTCACTAGTTTGTTAGAATTACTTGAAGATATTTCAAAAGAGGAACAATTTTTTATATTCTAAATTCTGTATTTTAAAAGGCTTTTACAAGCCTTCCTTGAGGTAGGCTATTAGA
Source organism: Balaeniceps rex (assembly GCA_013401315.1). Lineage (NCBI taxonomy): Eukaryota > Metazoa > Chordata > Aves > Pelecaniformes > Balaenicipitidae > Balaeniceps > Balaeniceps rex. The sequence continues at coordinate 7,043 of VYZW01029677.1, read as the reverse complement.
GTCTCTAAGTAGTTGTTGGATGACAGACAAGAATTGGTTTAGTAAAAATGTCTACAAGACAAGGAAAAGGAATAGGAAGAAATGATTTTTTCCATAAGAAAGGCTAGCAATGGATTAATGGATTAATCTGTGGTCCTGTATTATGTAATATAGTTATTAATAAATTACATTTTAAA
>VYZW01029666.1:1988-16460 GCA_013401315.1 Balaeniceps rex | reverse complement strand
GCTCTTGCTGTGCTTTGGTTTTAATACAGTGTCATCATTTGAAAAAGTGTGAGTTTCACGTATGAGAAATTTTAGTTATGTGTGGCTTCACCTTCATGGAAGACTCTAGTAATATTTAATACAGACTGTAAGATTACAGGTATTTCATGCAACTTTAAAGAAATTATTCTCAAAAGAAGGAAGTTAATAGGGAATTGTATTTTTTTTATCCTGCATGTAATATTCTATATCTAAGACATCCTTATTCATTTGTACCTTTCTAAATTAGTCTGTTCCATATGAGAAACTTTGAAAATGATGTCTCCTTACATGGTCAATCTTTTTTTTAAAAAAGAAAAACCTAATGGATTTAACCAGGGTGCCATGGAAACAGCTTTAAAATTAATTTGGGTGCAGGGAGGAAGGATATAACTCTAATACAGAGAAAGTGACAGGTTTCAGTGGAAAAATGTCAGTCTTCATTCAGCACTGGGATCTTTGAGAAACAATAATGCATAGCAAGGCAAGGGGATCTTTTCAAACGATAGTGAAGCAAGATTTCTCAAGCACACTTTCCAAAATGGTTCATTACCAAACTGAGACGTGATGAGGAGAGTCAGAATGGGGCAGAGGCATACAAACCTGCAGGAATGGGAAACTTGAAATGAAAGTGGCTTGAAAGCACTAGTAAAGAATGCCAAAGTTCTCAGACAAGTACTTTTATTTTAAAGACAGTGCAATAAGGGGTGGTGAGATCATTTAATAGATCAAAGGAAATAACTATTCTAATTTCTAATCAGCTCAAGTCTGTTAACTCATTCCCACAAATACCTATTGACTGCCTGCAGCCTGGGTGGGAGTTTTGCACAGAGTGAATTGTGTCTCCGACATTGAGAGAGGTCTCCAGCAGAGCTGGGACACTGTTATGTGCTGAGGCCCATATCACTCACTGCAATATAATGTGTTATGCAAAACTAGAACTGCACTGNTGCAGTAAGTCTGGGACAAATATCCTATATGTGGTCATATATACTTCAGGAGTTCTATTTCCATAAGTCCCATCAGTAAAAATGAGAGTTTGACATTGACTCAGGGATTCCATTGGTGGAAGGAGAATTTGGTCCTTACTTTTACCTGTTCCTGCACTAGACATTTTGGTTTGTCAGATTAACTTAGTTTATCTAATTCATTGTTATTCTGGGACTTTGTACAGAAGGAATTTAGTCTAAAGCAGATTTCATCACTTACTTCCGTGATAATTCACAAGTTAGTTTGGCTGCCAGAATGAATAGCTGTACATAAAAAGAAAAATATGTTACTAAGCCTAAAAATTTCAGTGAGTGCACAGTCCACAGAACCATGATGTTATCAAAGTTCAGTAGTACCACAAAGTGATGACTAATGAGCCTATAACCTCTATGTGCTGTAGAGTAAATGTTCTCATTAATTCTTTACAAGACCTTTAGAAAACACTGCATTCATCCTGCTTCGTAGCTGTCAGAATTTAGTAGATGACTTCATTGGCTACTTTGACATTTTTACTTTTTCGTTCCAGTTTGGTTTGTTTGCTTGCCTTAAAAAATGCCTACTGTGTGAATTGTAAAAAGGTCAACCAATAGTTCCCAATCCAGACAGGACAAAAGTAACTGAAATTAACACATTATAGCAGTAATTTTGACACTTACCTTATTTTTTTGGTCTGTGAACCGTTAGCTGTAAATAGTAAAGCTATATGCCAAAGATTTTATAATCTTACTCATGCAAATACTCTCTTTCCTTTCAGAATTTCCACTACCCCTTTTTACATCAATGTCCAAGCACTAAACCAGCATTGCTAAGGGATTTGCGCGGTGGTGGAAGGACAATGCTTGCTGGATTTTTATATTAGGAAAGCTCATAAGATCTGATTCTGAGTAATTTACTTACAAGAAGAATACATTTTGCAGTCAGAGCAGAGTGTAGGAAATGAACTGTCTGAACACTCCCAGAGTTTGGACGCATCATTTATTTCTCAACTTATCATAGACTAAGATAACAATAGCGTAGGTTACACATAAATTGGGATGCTGTTACAATTCAGGTTACTACTAGTACACGTGTTGGTGGACATACCTATTTGGATGGCAAAGCAAGGCCTTGTCTTTGTAACTTGACTGTGCACTACAAATTGTATATGGAAGTCATTCTTGCAGAGAAATCCTTGCAATTGTATTTCACTACTGAAGCACTAGGCATTGCATTCATCCAAAAGACAAAGTCACCAATGCAGGCACTAAACCCCATTTCAGTGGTTTTTGGGGTGGGTTTTTTTGTTTGGTTGGTTGGTTTTGGGTTTTTTTTCCTGATTATAAACATGGAAAGCACATTATGTTGAAATTTCTTTACTAGCAGTATTAGTCTTTGGCCATTTGTACAGTTAAAAGACTACCAGACATAGATCAAGTTAATACTGGTCTTGTTCACAGTATGTAAGTCCAGAAATTTCAGTGGACAGCCTTTAGATTTATGCCAGCACATGGAAGACACACCTGATTTTTAAATACAAACATCAGGCTGCTGCAATTCTGAAAACGCCAGAACAATGACCTTACTTTTCTAATTGGCATCTGAAAACTAAGAAAGATATCTTTATGCTAAATAAAGCTAACGAGCCTTTCAAATTCTTAGAAGTATTTAACTGCCTCATGAGTTCATGAAAGTTGTTCATCTTTTAAAAAATAGTGAGGCTACAAATTGCAATATAAATGGTAACAGTGTCTAGTGATCCCAGACAGATCAAATACCATTGTTCTGGGTAAGACATTTACATATGCAGGGAGAGAGATGAACTGTGCCTTCACAATTTAAAAGTTCCAGCAAATCATAAAACTAAAAAGCAGACGGAAAGCTGTAGGAGCTAAGGAGAATGTGGTTAACAATAATAGAGCAAGCGCCTAACTGTAGGAGCTTTTGTAACCGAGTTTGTAAAATCTGGGGCCAGTGAATATTAGTATTTTGAATTCTAAAAGTACTGGTTTAAACGGTTCCAAACCTGTATCCCATATGTTTCTTCAAATATTTCAACCCCTGACTCCTCTGTGTTTGGCTTGAGGCTGAAAAGTACAGATTACTTGATGCCCATGGCAAGTGCTGTTGCAACAGGGAAATGATGTCAACCCCTGTAGTGCAATTCATAACCTGATGTGGGTAAATTCACTTACTGGCAATTTAGAAGAAAACATGCTGGTGCTGTGCCAGTTGGAGCCAGATGGTGACTGAAATTATTAAAATCATACATGCTGCAAACCGAAAAATTGCACTGTTACAAAATATCCGAAGCGTAGATGGGATCCTAATACAAACCAATTGGTGTATAGAGAGTATTTGCAAACAGTGTACGGTATGATTTGCTGCTGCTTAATTGTGATCTTTCCCTTCCCTGTTTTCTAGGTTCAACTAATCCACTATAACCATGAGCTGTACACAAATGTCACAGAAGCTGCAAAGAGTCCTAACGGGTTGGTGGTAGTTTCCATATTTATGAAAGTAAGTATTCAGTATTATCAATGCCTAATATATAGACAATGGACTTCTCTTCCCATGAGCTGTAAATCTAGGAATTAGACTCCTCATTATACTATAGCAATAGCTAGAGGCTCTGATCTGGAATCCAGAGACAGCATCGTCCTAGGAACTGAACACACAATCTCTACTCCAAAGCATTTACAATGTAAGGAAAATGAAAAGGAATAAGGGAGGGGAGAAAAAAAATCCTTATATCATAAACATCACTCGTAACACTTTAATGGCTATGACAAAAGTTACTAATTTTGCAGATTTAGTATTTCTTCATGAAACATTATTCATTCAATTAAAAGTAAATCTCAGCTAGTAGTTTGAGGCCCTGGGNGAGGCTGAAAAGTACAGATTACTTGATGCCCATGGCAAGTGCTGTTGCAACAGGGAAATGATGTCAACCCCTGTAGTGCAATTCATAACCTGATGTGGGTAAATTCACTTACTGGCAATTTAGAAGAAAACATGCTGGTGCTGTGCCAGTTGGAGCCAGATGGTGACTGAAATTATTAAAATCATACATGCTGCAAACCTCTGAAAAATTGCACTGTTACAAAATATCCGAAGCGTAGATGGGATCCTAATACAAACCAATTGGTGTATAGAGAGTATTTGCAAACAGTGTACGGTATGATTTGCTGCTGCTTAATTGTGATCTTTCCCTTCCCTGTTTTCTAGGTTCAACTAATCCACTATAACCATGAGCTGTACACAAATGTCACAGAAGCTGCAAAGAGTCCTAACGGGTTGGTGGTAGTTTCCATATTTATGAAAGTAAGTATTCAGTATTATCAATGCCTAATATATAGACAATGGACTTCTCTTCCCATGAGCTGTAAATCTAGGAATTAGACTCCTCATTATACTATAGCAATAGCTAGAGGCTCTGATCTGGAATCCAGAGACAGCATCGTCCTAGGAACTGAACACACAATCTCTACTCCAAAGCATTTACAATGTAAGGAAAATGAAAAGGAATAAGGGAGGGGAGAAAAAAAATCCTTATATCATAAACATCACTCGTAACACTTTAATGGCTATGACAAAAGTTACTAATTTTGCAGATTTAGTATTTCTTCATGAAACATTATTCATTCAATTAAAAGTAAATCTCAGCTAGTAGTTTGAGGCCCTGGGAAAGAGGACATGTTTGCTCTTTGGAGACATGCTGATGTTTCTAAGTCAGCAAAATAAGTTTTTCTCACAATGTTATTTAAAATACCTTAAACTACCCAAAACTGAAAGAACATGAGAAGCATAACTCTTACTATCTTCCATTTCACAGAGCTAGGAAGACATGTGAATATTTTGTCATTTTATTCTCCATCCTGTTGCATTCAAGATGCATAGTTAGGTCTATAAATTACAGTGACCTAGCATTGAACCCAAGACTTAATAGTTTACACACACTTCCCTAATTACACTAGAGAAACCTTTTCTCTTATTTTATATGAAGAATGCATTTCTCCCCAAAATGTTGTTCATATTCTGCCATTATGTATCTCTGTTTCATCAGTCTAGAAAAGCATATATTTAAGTGCTTCATGCTGAAACAAATAGCTTTCATCATCAGACCTTACGTATTGGATATCTATTAATTCCCTTTAGTACTCTCTAATCCCATTTCATAACATAAAGTTCCTGACAAAGCATTAACCTCAGAATTAAAATATGAATTTCACAGAGCATACTGAATAATTAGATATGAAAATTGCCCTTTTATACAGGTCTAATATTTAAGAAAGATATTTAGGTTACATTTTGTATCCAAAATGTATTGTAGTACGACACAGCGATCTGACTTGAATTCACGCAAAAGGATAAAATTGAAGCAAGCCGTCAAAATGCCCAGCATGCCATTTTTGTCTAAATAATGCATCACTTGTATACTTGCGGAGTTGCACACCTCTTACAATGAGCAACAAAATTTAGTATCTGTCTCACCATATTTTTCTCTAGGCCTCTCTCACTGGCATGAAAAGATGTGTTCTGTTTTAAGTGTCCAAAGTAGTTAGAAAAGCTTCTAAGTGAAGAAGTAACTGTCTGAATTTCCACAAAATGGAACCTGAATTTTTCTGAAGGCTACTTGTCAAACAGAGCTGGATTACAGTTTGTCCAATAGCCCATTTATTTTCCTAAATCTTAATTAAACTTTTTGTGAAGTTTTCCATTTTCAAAATAAATTAATTTCATTCTGGGAAAATGCTAGATGTCTAACAGCAGCATCCAGTGTCTGATAAAAAAAAACACATCACAGAAAAATTGAAAGATAAGTAGGATATTAGAAAGCTAGCTACACAGTTACTAAAACGTCTCCATAGAAAAATGTGACACTAATTTTGTTGCTAACCAATAACAGTTTTGCCATTTGCAGTGCAATAAAATCTCTTGTTACATTATTGTTGATAATCAACAACGATATTGTTGGTAAAGTACAAATGCCCCACACATACACTCCACCCCCCCCCCAAAAAAAACCCCAACACAACAAAAACGCCTCTAAGCCCTCTATCATTTTTTTCCTCTAAATCCTCTTCAAGTATGCTTATGTTAATGTAGACTGAACATTTTATGCATACGTATACATATTTGTGAGTGCATGTGGGTGAAATTTAGGCATTTCATACCTGTATGTAAAACAAAGGGAAGACAGATTTTATTTGCAATCTAAATAGTCTGCTGCAAGGAAAGTATATTTCTCAATACATAGAAAAATAATAGAATACTATATGAAAATCCTGCCTAGTTATATTAGCCACCTGCAAATCCCATCAAAGCTGTTGGAGAAGAAACCTGCACTCACACTTGTATTCAAGCAATAACTTCTATTCATCCTGTTCTCCCATCCCTGTTTTTTTTTTTTTTAATCTATTTTTAGATACCAACTTTCTAACAAGTTTTGTTAGAAAAATATGTAAGTTGTTGTTTCTTCTTCCCACAACACTGAAAAAAAGGCAGAAACAATTTGGAGGAATGGCAGGAGAGAGAGAATAAGAGTGTTTGTGCATACACAGAACAGCTGTGTTTCCAAAAAGGAAATGTTTGTGAGAAGATTTTGACATTGTACATTTTCTCTTCTGTAGGTATCTGAATCATCAAATCCGTTTCTAAATCGTATGCTCAACAGAGACACCATAACGAGAATAACATATAAAAGTAAGTTTCTTTTAATTTACTATGGCTAACAGCTGTATGCTTTGAGTGTCAAATAACATATTTAGTGATCCACTGAAACAAGAGGCACTTCATTATAGGCAAAAATTACAAAGTTTGCATTGCCAGCAACTCTGCATGATAAAGTCAGGAACCTGGAAAATATAGTAAGGTCATCAGTTCATCAAATGAACTGTGAACTTCAAAGTCTATTTTATGTTTGAACAAGCAATAAATAAATGAAATTATACTTAACAAATACGTATACTGTATTCACACAGAATACTCAGGAGAAACTGTCTACCATTAGCAATAAAAGTAACATGCGGAGCAGCCTAGATTATATCAAATCAAGTTATCTCAAGATGCTGCATCATTAACTGTGGATTTAATATTCATTAATGCTTTATTTTTGTACAGAAAAGATATGACATTTCTATTCAACTACTGCTGCATTTAATGGATATATAAAGAGGTCATTAACATAGCATGTATGTTTGTTATATTCACATTTAGAAAGCCTTTAACTGATAATGCTCAATAATTCCATGTTAGTATATTGAACTTGTGGAAAACTGGAGCTTAAATATCAGTGAAAATTAGGCTAGTTTAGAGAAAGTCATGAAAAATACATATATCTCAATGGAACAAATTAAACCTCTTCTCCTGAAAACCTTATTCCCTTTGTCAAACATTCACTTGAATTCCCAGCAGCCATTAAGTTAATAAAATAAATTAAATGATACCAGAATTTAACTTTCAGAAAGTACACAGCAAACTGAAAAAATAAGGCAAGTATTGTAAAACTCAGCCTTTGTTTGTTCTTCTGTAAACAATGACTTAACATTTTTCATAAACTTCATTAATTTTGCTTTTATAAAATCTGGGAGAGAGTTGTTCACAATAACTGGAATGAGACTGGTTTGCAGGACTCCAGGATTTGGTTCACAATTCTACTAGGGTTTGCCCCCATTTACCTCTCTATAACTTAATTATATTGTACTATATACTCTACAACAACATAGTGTTACTTGGAAAACTTTGCATCTGAAACTCCAGAGATCTCAAATGTCCATTTAACTTCAACAAAAGTCACTGAACTTCAGGTTTATGATGGAAAGGTTTGGAGAGATTTCTATACGCATCCCTAAAGTACACAGTCTGATTTCTTTCCATGGACTCCATCCTTTCCCCCTGCCTGCAAAGCCAGGATTGTAAAAAGAGAAAGTGTAGATTTGAGACCAATGTAAAGTGAAAGCACAGAGTTTTACCCACTAATTCCTCTACAAGAGAGCACTAGAAAAATTTCAAGTCTTGCCTTACAATACAGAATTTGAACAACGGAGCCAATCCAACCCCTCTCTTGTCCTCTCCTATAACACACCCCTTTCTTCCCACTGATGTTTCTCTAATTTTACCTTACAGTTAACAAATCTTGTTACATCTTTGGTCCAAATAAGAGGCCTCCATTATGATAAAACACTATTCTTCATGATACCTATAGAAAGGAAAGCGACAGAGGGTTCCCCTCAGAACATTTTTTCTGAATTGTTCTATCAGTATGAAATGTTGTCTTCTCTGCATGGAAGAAGCAGGAGATGAGCCCAATTTTTAAACTGCCTGTCTTCATTCCTTGCAAAAACACAGCAATACTGTTTTGTAAGAGCTTCCTGCCTACCAGTGCTGCTGCAGCATCCTGGAGACAGAAAATTATCATTAAGGCTGTATGTGCTTTTTCAGGCTCTTTCACTCCCAAACTACATATTCCTAGCTTCTGTCTGGGGACCAGCCAGAAGATCTCTGACTGCACCCCTGAGGAAGCTGCTTTTCCCCATGTACACACGCACAGACCTGTCAGGTCTCACATGCTGAATAAGAGAAGACTCCTGCCTCATTTTTCCCATCACAGCTGCTATATCTCATGCATTTACATGAGTGCCACAGCCTTTTTTGTACTCCTTGGCCCCACATGCTACAATGGCTGGCCAGCAGAGCAAAGACTGGACAACTTGTGGTGGCTCAGAGCAGAGGACAGGCCATGATTAGGAATATACAGCTCCACAGGGCAGGAAGGCACGGGCAGCTTCTTTCCCTTGTTGCGTGAGTGAGCCCGCAACTGTCGCCCACAGCAGCAGGCAAGCACACCTTCCCAATACAAAATATTTCATCTGTATGCTGCACTTGTAAGTGGGCACTCCTCCTCTCTGGAGTTGACAACATCCTACCACCTTTCATTGGTTGTTTTGTCTCTTTAGAAGGAAAATGCAATTCCAATCACAGCTAATTTGGGTTTACCAAATGAAATTTCACATGAAGATGAACACAAAACATAGGCTGCAAAATCAATGATTAACGGAACTGTTTTAATTTTTAAGCACTGTTATCACTAACAGGTTTATCTGTTAAAATGAAATCCTTGGTAGATACAATGCACATAATATTCTGCAGGGCATTGGGTTACTTACTGTAGTAACAAGTATTGACTGGGAGTTTTTTAGTGTAAATTGGGAACGTGAAAGTGTTATTGAAAGTAATTTTGCAGTTGTCTTGTGTGATGGATTATAGCATCATTGCTGAAAACTAATTTTACCTCTTACATTGCGAGGATTTCTATTCTGCCTGTAGCAGCTGGAGTTTTTTAGCTTGTGCTTTAGGGGTCCAGTCCTGAAGTCAATACTCAGCAGGCTGCTGACAAAATGACCAGTCCCAGTGTGCTCAATAGGAGCGTGGAGCGAATGATAAGTGGAGCATAGGTTCAGAGTCAGGACAGTTAGTAACATAACTAAAGTACTTTTTTTAAAGAATAGCAACAAAATTAAAAGCTATCTATGCTGCTGCATGAAATTTCCATGGGCAAAATGCATTAAAAGGGGAATTTCTACTCTTAGATATTAATGGCTACAGTGAAGTAAAGTGCACCCCAAGGAATTTTTAAGCAGATTTTAAATACTTATTTTATTGTTATCACAGCCCAAAGAATCCACTGTGAACTAGTTGAAATAAATCTTCTTTCAAACAGGCTTTAGTCAGAAGCTGTGTGAACGTTTCTAAAGAAAAACTGCTTTAATATTCCTCTTTAAGTACGACATTTGAGGGGATAAGTTACCTTTCTTTCAAAAGAGTTATGCTACATTAACTTTCACCCAGTGTTTGCTTAACATTGGAAAGAAATAACATTTTAGATTCCAAAAATTCCATATGAAAATTCGGGCTTGTCATTCTAAAATACTACCACATGTTCAGCTAGGCAGAAGAGCTGTAAAATTCCGAATTTCCTCAAATTCAATCTTTAGCTATTTTATAGATAATGTACAAGTCAATAAAGTATTCTGATTTTAAGAGACTATCCTGAAAAAGCTTAAGATTCAGGTTTCTGGAAATAAGAGACTTAATTTCTCAAGGTTTGTGTTTCAGTGCATTCTCTGAAGGACTGAGCTCCTGCAGCTCCTGTCACAAGCAGTGAAAGCTCAGCAGTCTCAAACCAGGCCCCAAGGGACTAAGCTCAGGTATTCAAAATGAGTCTCTGTCAGCCTGGGTCTAAGTGACTTGTGAAGGCTGGCAAATGGAGAAACTCCTTTTCAGGATTAAAAAGCTGAGAATCTCTACATTCCTTACCCTGTAAATCTAATCTAGGTAGAGCTGTACTTTCCCTTTTTGGATTATCATGATATGAATTATATATTATATGAACTTGAAAATTAAATGGACCTACCTTCATTCAGTAAATAATATATTCCCTATAAATACTATTGTTTTAAAGAGAACATACATAGAATTTGCTGTGAAAGCAGACCCCACACGCCTATTACAAATCTAGGGATAAAAGAAGACGATTTCTATCATTTGCTACGAAAATTGTCAGTCAAGGCCTTTATGTAAATGAATATGAAACCTAATGAAATCTAATTTGTATAGAGAAGAGTTCATGAGTTCAGAAATCACCCTAAGGCACAAGTGGATCAAGATAAACAGAATATGGGCTGTAGATAGGAATGATGCTGAGAATCTAGTAAAGGCTGAATGGGTTTGTTAAAGGAAGTTTATTACTGGCAAGAGATCACACATGGTGATTTTGACCGTTTTGAACTACATACTTGCAATAAATATAAGACAAGACATTAAAGTGTTGCAGTCTAGCATTAGTGCAAGCCCACCAGTTCTGTTCCAGTTCCAGAATGGGAAGCCTTTATCAAGATGCAGGGAAAGGGAAACAGCAGAAGTGCCCGTGGGAAAAATGTTTATAACCAAATGCTTATTCTGTAGTCTTTTCTCAGGCCATTCTCATGGAGTCATCTGACTTCCCATGGGAATATAACCCATACACAGGCATGAATAAATACTGCTTTTACTTGGCCAAACTCTTTGATTTCATTATTTAATTCACCCCCATCTTCCCCTTTTCCTGACATGATATTTTCTCCAGTTTCCCATTAATCACAACGGATGGATTTTAACACTTAGCGTAATTTGCTGTCTCTCCTTCAGCATATTCCAAGTGAAGACAGAGGCAACGAACCAGGTTTGGAGCCACTTCACTACCGGGTGCTGGTGGGGTAGATGGCCACACATTTTGTAGGTCCTCAGTATGCAAACAAGGTAACCTAAGCTGTTGATCCGAAGCTCAGTAAGGCTAAGGAGAGCATCTCTCCTGATCTTGAGAGCACTAGCATACGTTGGGCTTGCCTGAATGAGTAGAAGGACCGTGCCCCACACTGCTCCCACACTGTTAAATGCCATATTCCACCCCCAGAGTTTTATTATGTTCTGAGAATCACTAAACACTGTAAATCCACAGACAAAAGTTAGAAGCCCTTATCAAAATAATGAATTACATTCTCTATTAAAGCAATGTGAAGCAACTCCAAAATCCCCATGATTACCTGCACTAATGCCAGCAGTAAATCTCTTTCTGTATCTTCCATTTGATAAGTAGTCCTATTGTTAGTAATCTGTGTGCTGTTCTGAATACAAATTAGTCAACTAGAACGTGGCACACGCAAAATATATATATATCATCAATATCCCTCATCTGTATTAATCTTTAGTTAGGTTTCCATCTCCTAGTAAACATCTCAGGGCAAATTCTACCTTGTTTAAATCATTTTAGCCCAGCTGAAGTCAATATGGATATGACAAAGCAGATTTGGTCCTTAGAGTTTGAAACTATCTATTCCGACTGACTCTGTGCCATTTGGAGCTAACACACCACTCTCCACGGTTCATAAATAATGAACAGGATGTTCATGTGGGAAAGGGAAAAATGTGTGATGACTCATTGAAAACAGGCACTGGCTTGAAAAAATGCATTCATTCTCTTCTCATGTAATTCTAGCAAAATTACTGCTGCACTGCAAATAATGCTTTTAATGAATAGGACACAGGTGTATTCAGTCATCTCTAGCTGTTAAAATTTAACAGTATTTTGACTCTACTACTATATCAATGGTTTTGCACTTTCGTCTGGAAAATTTTGGGTTTAGAAAGACTCTGTACCCCAGGCCATGGGCCAGTGAAGGCTGAGCGTGTTAAAAAAGGCAACAGTCAGCCACCTACAAGACACTAATAGTACTTTCCCCTCTACTCGAGGATCCAGCTATATGGCATGGCAATTATCCTGACTTGAAGTGCAAGAACATGGCAGAAGGCTGTATTTCTGACAAACTTGAAAGGACTTGCCAAGATTGTATTTCATAAAATAACAAACACATTTAAAATATGAAATAACTGTAAGGCACTGGTTGATGTGGTATGTTACACTCTCACCTTGACACTTTAACTGATGCTGTAGCCACTAATATTGCTACCCCAGAAGCCTGTATCATGTTTACTGCACTATGTCAAAAAAAAAGTCACATTTGCTTTGCCCATGTTCTTTGATTTTCTGTTGCCCAAGACAGGAGCCTGCAATCCTTCCCCCCCCGCTTTAGATAGTATGAGACAAGCATTTTGCTCATCTAAGTTTTGTCCTTCAGCTACAATATGTTAAATTCAAGTTAAATTACTCTCTTCTTTTTTAGTTCTTATACGCTTCCTTGATCATTCATAATTCTTTCCTTGGTTCCATTTACAGTCTTTTCCCAATGGCCAAGGAACTGTTTATCAGCTAAAAAAACCCCACCCCGCCCCAAAANATCAGAGAATCCAACAGAAATGCCTAAATTATTAGCATTGACTGAAAAGACGCACTTTCAACTTTTTTCTTTAGTCTGAGCAGTATCTTCTATTTTATTTGTACTATCTTCCTTGCCTTCCATTAAAATCCATGCCAGTTCATCTTGTGTATTGAAAGGGGAAATACGCCTAAATATGCGGCTTTCCTTGCATGCATTTTAGCAATCACTCTACAAATGAACCCTGTTGAACACACTACTTGCAAGTGAAAGCATGCAAAGAGATTTCACAACATTAAGGCCCGTAACCAGCCCAGCTTTCTCCGAGATACACGATAGCAGTAGCGTATAAGATGTAGTGTGTATATCCCCGAGTATTTCCTATTAAGGAACTCCTACAGCCTAAGATTTGGCAGGAAAATCTGAGCTCCAGTTTTGACAGCACTGCCAAAAATATTGTAGGGCCAGCATTACACAAGGAAAATAGTGCACATAGTATAGAAAAGGCTGATGAACTTTGATGAATTTTGAAAGATATAACCATATCTTGTTATATTTAGGTGCATGTCCAGAGAGTGAATTCTGTTGCAGAGGGATACCTGTAATTCCCAGGGAGACTTACAGTAAAAGCAGGGATCCTAGTGAGCTGCTTTCTGGCATACTTTTTCACCCTGATTTTAGAATTCTGAGGGAGCTTGCACTGCATCCTCACCCACTGTGCACATGAAAGGCCAGCAAGCTTCATTGAGCAGCTTTATTATCATGCATTAACCTTAACTTCCTCCTGTGGTAGAAGGGAAATTAAGTTTTAACACTCTTGGCCTTCCCAAGGCTTTGTTGAACAAAAATTGTTAATCACTCCAAAATATGGTAAGTTGACATTCTCCAAAGACTGCTGCATCTAAATCAATAACTGCAACTTCAAGAAGCTTTTAACTCCAGTTCTTAAATGTGATTCAGAGTTTCACTGTGAATGCTTGGGCTAAACTCACAGAAGGTGTGCATGGGCATCTAAGAGTAGAACTCAACCCAAGCAGGATTAGTGAATTCGTGTTAACTTGTTCTTGTCCAAACTGCTGGAGCATTCAGAAATGTATGTTCATTACACTTCATATTTCAGTAAAACTGATAATGATGTTCTGGAATAAGGATTGTACAGAAAAAGGGTAGGATTTCTTTTGTGAAGCTATCATTTTATTTCAATAGTTTTCCTTCTTTATTCTCTAGATGACGCATACTTACTACAGGGGCTTAATATTGAGGAACTTTATCCAGAGACGTCTAGTTTCATTACGTATGATGGGTCAATGACAATTCCACCCTGCTATGAGACAGCAAGCTGGATAATAATGAACAAACCTGTCTACATAACAAGGATGCAGGTAAAAATAGTAAAAAAAATGACTCTATCTAGTATAGGTACAAAAGAATATTTTAAACATATATATTTGTAGCTTTACATGCAAAAACCAGATTCAACCTTTTGCCGTAGGGATCTCTGCCTGCAATTTATACAGTTTGCAAAAGCATTGAAGAGTTTTTTCCCTAGAATAAAAATATTAACTACTTAGAGCTCCCTAAGTATCTGTACACACACATATGTACTTCGAGGTAGGCCCTACTTTCAGTGAGCATTTGAACCAAATGGTTTCCAGCAGTGTCTTCCAAACGAAAT
>VYZW01029645.1:43030-54732 GCA_013401315.1 Balaeniceps rex | reverse complement strand
AAGCTGTCATTTTATGAAGATGAAAAATACGCAAATCTTTAATAGGATATTTTATATTTGTGTTAAAGAAGGGTCTTTCAAAAATAGGTTTGAAATGGTGATGACATATGATGAAGCCTAAACTTAAGCTAATATTATCATGGATTTGAAGTACATTTGCTACTAAAGTTTAGTGAACAGTAAAATCAGTAGAGAGCTGGAAATTAATGTTAAGAACCTGAAACAAAATTTTACTAATATGACAAATACTGCTTTGGTACAAGTCCGTCCTGCAGGATGAATAGAATATTTTGTACACTTTAATTTATTCAGCTCATTCAGGTCAACGAGTAGTTTAGTCAAAACTGAAAAATGTTTTGAGTTGGAAAAGCTAGAAAAGTTATTTTCCTTTTTCAATGTCTGGTGGGGGGAAACAGTTGTCAGAGAATGACATCTATGAGAAACAAGTCAGTTAATGGGAAGAAAAGTTTTTTCTCTTTGGTATGTTGCTTTCAGTATAAAATATCTGAGTTGCAGAAAGTAGTTTAACTAATACAAAATGATATTTGGAATTTTAATTGAATTCTGGTTTTCATCCAAAATATATTTTAAACAAATAACTAGTAAAGCTTAACGCATCTAGAGAATAAGAGATGTCATTTTCCACTGTTTAAAATAAAAAGGTGGAAAGTCCAAGTAAATGCATGGTAAGACGTGTGGTTGCTTTACTAAGGTAGGTATGATACAAATGAGTAGATGTCCCTTTGATTAGCAAAAAAGAAGCATCAACTGAATCAGTTTTCACTTACGAAAAATAATGGAAAAGTATAAATGTGAAAGAAGGCCTTGATATAAGTTATGCGTGTAAAAGGTGCAGTGATTTTATTTCAGAAACATATGCGCATCTTAGAGGAAAGCACCAGAAACACAACACTTAATATATTTGTGAGAGTGCAAACATGTTTCCTAAAGCGAAATGAAAGGCACAAACTGTACATGGGGGAAAAAATAAGAAAAGATTCTCTCTGGATTGAGGAAAGCTATCATCAAAAAGTCAGAAAGTTTAAATGTAGAATTTAACATCTTCACAAGCAAGTTTACCGTGTCAAAACAGAAAAAAGGGGCTGAGTGACAAATTTGTCTTCCTACTTTTAAATCTTATTTGAAAAATTCTTTCTGCAGGTAGATACAGATTTTTCTCCCTTTATTATTCTGTTGCATTTTAAGGCTCTTTGAAAGACAATCTATTCATTGAAATGCTCTGTGGTAAATTTACTGCAACTGTTCTGATTGAAATTAATCACTTCACTGTACAGACGAGTATTTTTTAAGATCTAGGAAGAAACTCTGTAAGCTTCCTTTGTGTTTTCTCTTTGAAATGGTACATCTCGTAGAGAAGCAAAGTTCGGTGGACGGGTACACGAACACGTGGCAGGTGGAAATACTCAAGTAATGAAGAAAGTGAGGACTCGGAGAGTGAAAAAAACTCTGATGAGGAGGAGGAAGAGGAAGAAGAGGAGGAAGAAGAAGCTGCACCTGCTGATGACGATGAGCCGTGCAAGAAGTGTGGCCTTCCCAATCACCCTGAGCTGGTAGGTTTTTGGGGAAAGCTTCTGTTGGTTGTTGTGTCAGTTTCGGTGGATTGGCTTTGGTGGTATCTGAAGGCACATCATCCTTTGAGTTGGCTGTATGTAGGAGTAGATGAGTTTACCTTTAATAAGGAGGGAAGGAAGTTACTTCTTCTGTTTACCACCTCTGAAATGTCGTCTTTTATGAGGTATAACACAATTTAGGCCATTGAGAATTTGGGTGAGGCTTTGAGGTCATGCCTGCAATCTCAATGAATACAGAGGAGGCAACATTAAAAAAAAAACAAAAAACAAACCAGCAGCGCAGTGTATGCACTCCAGTGCCTTGTGACATGGTCACAGCTACGTAGTCATCCCCGTTGGATACAGCTGCGCATCACCCTGAGTACTGGATATAGCAAAATCCCCTACAGGAAGAGCACAGAGAGCTGTCACTATTTCGGCTGTTTATGGTTCTGGTTCATCAGCGGTAGATATCATCATGAATTCTTCTGTTTATCTGGGAAGTCATAACATGCTGTCCTACTATGAATCCACAAAATAAGCGTACTCTCAGGTGTGTGACAGATACCCTAGTGTAGTTGAGACAAAGTTCAAAATTTAGAGGATGCTGGAGATAAATATTCTAATTAGATACTCACACAGCTTATGCCAGCTTTTTTCCTCAGTTTTAATGGAAAGGGATATCTTGAGCTTTCCCCAGCTGAGTATGAACTCTAACAGTTGCCTAGTTCTGTGAGTCTGCAAGGCTTTGTCTCTACCGTCCTGGACATAAAAATCATCCTGATTGAGGAAATGGCCAGGTTTCCTTCATGTGGACGTGAGTGTACAGGGAAAACAGTTCATACCACATCTTGTCCAGATGCAGTTTTCCACTTAATCCTGGATCTGGAAAGCATTACCAGATTCCACGCTATGGGCACACGATCTACGTAGTCCAGTAGTACTAAGTGCCTGAGAACATGTAGGAAATCTGGTGTTAAAATAGAAAACTGTGATACATAAACTTGCCCATAAAAACCACTTCTGGCCCTGGAAAACATCTAGTGACAAGTGATACAGGATTATTTTTTTTTTTTTTGGCATAGTCCAAAGTATTTATAAAACACTTCTGTGTTGGCTGGCGAAACAGTTCTGGAGCTTGTTACATGTTGTGAATGCCAAAAGAATACTCATGATTTGTTTTGTTTCCACAGATTTTGTTGTGTGACTCTTGTGACAGCGGATACCACACAGCTTGCCTTCGCCCTCCTTTGATGATAATCCCTGACGGAGAGTGGTTCTGCCCACCTTGCCAGCATGTATGGTTCCTGTTCAACTTCACTGTTCTCCTTTTCGGCTTTGCTTGCAGCTGTGGAGACTTGTTGAGAGTTTAACAAGTTCTTTTATGGTTTTTCTGTTAAAAAAAAGACTGTGATGGATTGTAGGGATGCTGATCTTCCCTCTTGCCCGTTAGTAAAACTGAGTTTTGTGAGGTGGTTTTCCTTTCCCTTTCTTTTTTGTGCTAGTGGTGAATGACCGACATGTACATGAGAATCTCCAACTGCACTGGTCTTCTCCCATCTTTGCTTAAATTACCTCAAGACTAACATAGTATTGAAAATATGATGTCTTAATTTTTCCCAAAAGAAACATCACGTTATCATCCTGGAAGGGGAAGCACTAGGCAGCAAGGGATGGATCAGTGGCCAAAGCAAGCAGCTGTTTCTGAAGTGCTGTTTCTTCTTCAGAGACATTTGCTCAGAAGCCGATTAGAGAAAGTTGCTATTTCTAATGAGTCTCATGGCATAGTTTGCCTCTGCTGGGAAAGCCAGCGCTGTCCTTGTCAAGTAACAGACAAGCATGAACGCTTTTTTGAAGGTTAGAAGCTGCTTCTGCCAAAAAAAAAAAAAAAACCATAGTGCACATGTCCAGTTTCATTTGATGTACATCTAAAATAGCAAGATTTGCAGGGATGGTGCTTCCAGATAAGCCAGGGAGTGTGTGGTGCTGTTCTTGTTAAATTAATGGGGAACCATTTGTGCACATTTTCAGAATAATCTGCCTGATCCCAAACCCCTTCCTTGCTTTTAGAAAAATCCTTTGCCAAAAGGGCTGTTGCCCTGCAAAAAGCTAGCCACACTGGACATGACATGATATGGCTGTATTGAGCGTTGATTTTTACTTGTCTTCTGAGGAGTATTTTCAAGTAGTGATGATCTTGGATATGTAAGAATGGTTTCTTTACACAATTTGGGATTGCAGCTTGTAGTTAGAGCATCTCCTTGCTCTGTTGCTGTTGAGGAATTTTTAACATGAAAAATGGCAGATTTGAAAAAGCGTGAAGATCATCCTTGGAAATAGTACGATGAGGGCATTAAGATGGAGTAAGGCACAATTTGTCCATGAAAAGTCGTTTTTACATATGGCTGCTTGAGTATTAAGTGGTGTTCTAAGGGATGGAACATCTGGTAAGAAAATGATCCTGAAGAGTATCTACTTTTTACTGCGGTGTCCACAGGCTCACATGTTCTCCAGAGATTAAGATAAGGGACAAATAGGTATCACTGTGTACGCACTCAGCTTTCTGTATGTATAGTTTATATGTCTGTGAAATCCTCAGGTTTCTCTGAGGCAAAGTTGTAAATACCAACAAAAATGGGGTAGTAATTTAGCAGTATGTTTATTCTAAACATCTTTAATACTTGCTTTAGGCACATTGCTTCCTGCAGTAAATGCCAGTTACCGGGAGGATGTGTATCTATAGCAGTTCATGGTGCAGCACGCGCGTTTTAGGAAGATGGTCTTTGTTGTAAAGCCTTGTTCATCGAAGAGGAGCCTCCAGTGTAGCAAGGCACTCGCCCTTCTTCCAGACAAAGATAGAAACAGTGAATGAAGTGTCTGAACATTAGCTTAACATGAAAATAGTTGGTTATGAAAGAAACTAATACTGTGTTTCATTCCTTTAGAAATTACTCTGTGAGAAATTAGAAGAACAATTACAAGATCTGGATGTTGTCTTAAAAAAGAAGGAGCGCGCAGAACGCAGGTACTTTTGTTTGGTTGCGTTCACAGCAAGCTGCTATGCAGAGGGGTAGTAATAACTGAACAAGCGTTAAAATAACTGGGGACTGGGGAGGAAAGTAGTCACGAGACTGGGAATTGGTAAGACCAGTTTTGACTTCCCGCTGATTGTTGGTGGCGCAGTGCTGGGAGAGCTTGCAAGAAGGGGCAGAAAGTCCAATAATTGGAAAAGATAAGCAAATAAGTTTGTATTAAACTTTGGTCAAGGTGCCTCAACACAAATTTGGCTTTCCTATACCAGTAGTTAAATGGTTTTCAACACTGGTTCAGCTGCATGTGTTAGTAATAGCCAGCTGTGTGTAGAGTTCCTGCTGTAAGCAAGGTTAACTCCTGACTTTGTGACAAAGGTCGTCCAGAGTGATGTGGTTTTTCAGTCTCGTTGCTTTAGATTCTGTTAAACTTTGCTGAATTTACAAGATTATGCAATTGCTGTAGTGCAGTGGGTCAGCTGAATTACAAATTCGAATGAAATTTTGTGTCCACCCCTGCCACTACCGAAGGCTAAATGCAGGCCGGTCTACTGCATTTATGAACGACATCCTTAATATGTGGAACATCTGCAGTTTTCAGACCTGAAAATGAGGGACATGAAACACAGTCCGCATAATTTATACCTTTTAGGACATATATTGAGTACTCTGCAAAATTTAATAACATCTGTATGCATTATTAAACAAAACTTTGCATGAATTGTATCTTAAAAGGCAAATTTCACCAGAAGGTGAGACCCTTTTAAAGAAAGTAATTGAGCAGGCTTATATTTGTAGCAGGTACTGTAATATCACATGGGATCATAGAATCATAGAATGGTTTGGGTTGGAAGGAACCTTTAGAGGCCATCCAGTCCAACCCCCTGCAGTGAGCAGGGACATCTTTAACCAGATCAGGTTGCTCAGAGCCCCGTCCAACCTGACCTGGAGTGTTTCCAGGGATGGGGCCTCCACCACCTCTCTGGGCAACCTGTGCCAGTGCTTCACCACCCTCAGTGTAAAACATTTCTTCCTTCTATCCAGCCTAAATCTGCCCTCCTTTAGTTTAAAACCATCACCCCTTGTCCTGTCACCACAGGCCTTGCTAAAAAGCCTGTCCCCATCTTTCCTAGAGGCCCCCTTGAAGCACTGCAAGGCTGCACTAAGGTCTCCCCGCAGCCTTCTCTTCTCCAGGCTGAACAGCCCCAACTCTCTCAGCCTGGTCTCGTAGCAGAGGTGCTCCAGCCCTCGGAGCATTTTTGTGGCCCTCTTCTGGACCCGCTCCAACAGCTCCATGTCCTTCTTGTGCTGAGGACCCCAGAGCTGGACGCAGGGCTCCAGGTGAGGTCTCCCCAGAGCGGAGCAGAGGGGCAGAATCCCCTCCCTCGACCTGCTGGCCATGCTGCTGGGGATGCAGCCCAGGATAGGGTTGGCCTTCTGGGCTGCAAGCTCACACTGCTGGCTCATGTCCAGCTTTTCATCCCCCAGTACCCCCAAGTCCTTCTCCACAGGGCTACTCTCAATCCCCTCATCCCCCAGCCTGTATTGATATCGGGGTTTGCCTCGACCCAGGTGCAGGACCTTGCACTTGGCCTTGTTGAACCTCATGAGGTTCGCACAGGCCCACCTCTCCAGCCTGTCCAGGTCCCTCTGGATGACATCCCGTCCCTCAGGCGTGTCAACTGCACCACTCAGCTTGGTGTCATCTGCAAACTTGCTGAGGGTGCACTCGATCTCGCTGTCTATGTCATTGATGAAAATACTAAACAGCACTGGTCCCAGTACGGACCCCTGAGGAACACCACTTGTCACTGATCTCCATTCGGACATCGAGCCGTTGACCACTAGTGATTCGGTGCTGGGAAGAGCAGAGCACAATCCATGTCTGTTTCCAGCTTCCTTTAAGTCTCCTGTTTGTTATTGCTGTTGCAGCAGCACCAATGATAGCAACAGATCAGGTACCAACTGTTCCTAACGTCGCTACTTCTGCTCAGAGTGGATCTAGATCACACTGCGGTAAAATTATCCATGGCTTGCCAATTCTAGTGAATTTGTAGCTTTGGGAAGGAAACTATTAGCTATTTTTTATGAGTGAGCTCAGCTTACACGCAGCCTCCATCTGTGCAGGAGTATGGGACACAAAGGAACTGTGTCTGCTGCTCTGCTTTATGGCAGGAAGACTCATTACTAGTGAATAATATTTTTGGACCTACTTTGGTAAATATTCTGCTGGCAAACGTTACGTGGAATGCAAGCTTTTTCCAGTCTGTCTTGCTTTCTTGAAATCACTAGTGTTGCATAAAAATACGATCTTCTAATGGTTACAGGAGAGCATACAATTGATATTATAGCATTTTTCAGTGTCTGAAACAGATGTTTAACAACTGTTTTGCAATCTGATCCTCATACCGAATGAACCTAATGTTTTCTGTTGTATATCATAAGACTGATTTTTTTATTTTTTTTTTTTTTTTAATTTAAAGTCTCTTAAAAAGAGAAATGAGCTTGGGTTATAAAAGATTTCATGATGCAATAGTTGAATATTGAAGTCTTTCAGATTAATGGTGGTATATTTTAGCAAATTGTAAGGTAAAAAGGCTGAAGAATATAGTCCTTATTTCAGCTCGGTGTAAAAGTTAAAGCAAGTTGGTTGTTTGGGGCACAGAAGTGTTTTAGTGTAATGTTTCTGTAAAATCACAGTACGTGTTGCCTGTCTTTTTGGCAAAGAGAAGAAAACCAGCTGTCTCATCATGGGCACATACACTTAATAGGTTCTTTGAACCGGTGTTATTACCGTGCTTTTTTGAACTAGTGATACCGTTGTGCTCTTTCAGTTACTCTCTAGCTTTCAGGAACCTGACTGAAACGGATTCAGCTGCTCAGCTATATTCTTACGCATCCCCAAAGCGTTACGTCACAGATTTTTTTTATGAAAACTTTAGGTTTCACACATACATAGATCGAAGTCATACCTTTTTTATTTTTTTTCTGTTCATGAATTGAAGATGCTACTGCAACAACCTGGCTGAATTTCAGGTTTCTCACATACACGCTAACTTCTATAATCATGTCCTGCCACCAGCTAGAGGGAGTGGACATTAAAGCTTTTATGGATGCCCCTTTTCATTCATGTTAGAGACTCTCAGACATCCTTGATAGCAAATGTCTCTGGGGACTACTTCTCTACTTCTCCCAGGCCAAATCAGGTGGAGTACTTCCTTTGACGCACACTTTCATGACTTCCCTGGAGTAACTTTTGCAGCTGCAAAATGTTTTCTGGATTCGTCTAGGAAGAGTTTACAACTAGTCAGTGCTTATCTGCACCTACCCTTGGAGACCCGTTGGTTCAAATGTTTAAACTAGTGGTTAAAGTGTTGAGCTTCTGTGTACTACACACTAATAAGGAATGCATTAGATACTTCATTTTGCATTTCTTTTTAAGACCTGTACCTCAGCAGGATTGGCTTGTTTAATTTGCTCATTTCTTAAGCAGCGTGTACTCACTCAGCCAGGGAGAAGAAAAGCAGATCTTGAAAAAGCCTCACTGATGATGTTTAAAAACAGCTGAATTTTTCTCATCTCTCCTGTCTCTTGATGTTTTGCATCAGGAGAAATGAGAAGTGGAGGAAACTATCAAAGACACTTGCTGAATACTGAAATGTTTACAGTTCCAGTTCCTTTCTCATTTTAGGAGTTGTATTCCTTGCCTTAAGATGCTATTTTAATTCATTTTCAAGAGCATGGTGATTTTGCACGGTGTATGACAAAATTTATCCTCATCTGACCAATCTCATGGTGCTCAGATGGATGAAGATTTCTTTTGATCTACCAGTTTGGAGAACCGACATTAGGAGACAAAACCAATTACTTTTATACGCAGCCATTATATCGTTTAGATATAATGATACAGAGTTGTCAAAGTTCGTGGTCTTGTTGGCTGTAAAACAACCTAAAATCCATTTTTACTCTTTGTCAGACTTTAGGAACTGTGCTTATTCATGTTATTTAAGAAAAAATACTATGCTAGATTCTTTCAATAAATAGTTCTCCAGGATTCTATTTGGATTAAAATGTATAGTGCAGAAGGCTAGTCAGAAGACTTTTAAAATTTACTTAGATTCTTTATAAGCTAATGAAAGTATTGGAAATTAAATTTCTACACGTAGGTGCCTCTATTTGCAAAAAACAATGCACATATGAAGTAAGCGTGTTTAATATGCATCTCAGGCGTTTGTGTACAGGTGACTTCACTTATGTACATGACTTGCATACATGACGCGTTCAGTTGCAACTCAAGTGTTACGTGAAGTGTTCATACAACTGCTCACTCTAACTTCAGAAGTCTGGTTCTGGTTGATCGAGACTCCTTAGCTCAGAAACACAGAAGAGGTTAGCATTGGTTGTTTCCTGATTTCATTTCAACTGTAGTGATGCTTCACTGGATCGTGAAAGTTGGAGGTCTGCTGGCAAATGTCTAGTTCGTACCTTGTCCCCACGCAGGATTGTTCTTCGGCTTGTATGGTCTAAAATACTGTTGTTCAAAATAATTTTAAAATCTGTAGAGATGTGGCTTGCTTTTAGAGTCCTTGAAGAGCCCAATAAATGCCACCAACTTTCTTTGACATCTTCATTTGTTTAAATTATCCCTTGTTTTCCTAGAAAAAGGCTAGCAGGGATCCTATGGTGATGGCAGTTTGGTTACCCACCTCACTCTGTGGCAGTACCTGGCTATTCTTCTGGACAGATGGCTTTTTTCAAAGCTCAATTCAGTACCCTGAAGATCAGCACCCAGTGCTGTTTGCAAGGTGCTTGGATATCCGAGACATCTCTAGCTGGGACTGAGATATGACAAGACCTATGGGAGACTTGTGTCCTTCAGGAGCTGCAAGTAGAGGCCAGGAGCCAGAGTTGTGCCTGGGGCAATTCAGATGATACAGGATGCTAGTGTTGAGGCAAGCTAAGTCAAAAGTGAATTTTACTTAGTTTGATTTAATCCTGTAACATACTGCGGACAAGGAGGACAGCCTAATTCTCCTTACAAGAGTCTTCCCTGTATTTGAGTACTGTTCTCTCTCCCATTTTCGATCTAGTGTTCTCTAGACCAATCTATCCTGTTTTTTTTAGCCTTCCTCAACAGGGCATGTCTGCTGCCCTCCAATAACTCCTACTGGCTAGCTCTGAACTCTTCATCTGGATCACATCTTTCTCGAAGTATGTGTGGTGCCCAGATGGCACCAAGTGCTCCAGCTGGGTGTGAACAGGGCTGATTACCATGGCAGGCTTCCTTCGGTTGTCCTGGAGGCTGTTCTGCTGTTCATGCGTCCGTCTGTCATCATAATTGTTTCCGCAGAAGCTTGACTCTGTTGGTCTTTGTTCAGGCTGTTCTCCTCTGGCAAAGAATTGCTACATAGGCAGTTGTTTGTTCCCTGGTGTTTCTAGAGTTGATTGTTCCTGCCTGGGTCTAAAATCTGGCACTTGTCCATTTTGGATTGCATCCCATCTTTATGTAATTTTTCCAGTTCAGCGTGATTTTGAATTCCCATTTTATCTTTCAGCGTCTCCAAGGTTGGTGGTAGTTATGGATCTGACAGCATAATCTTGATCACAACATTATTATTTTTCAGTTGTTTTTTAATTGCTTTTTACACCCCAATTCAGTCATTTCTGTGGCACCCGCAATCTTCAAGTACTGTTGTTTGTCAGAACTCTTTGGAAATCTCTTACATTATGCATGCAGGAAAATATAATCATATGAGATTTAGCACATAATTCCAACTAAAATAACTGTTTTCAGTTGGAACATCCTCTTGGGATGCTTCTGCCTAGCAATAGTAAGAGCTTCAAACAGTGCTAATTACCGCGTTATTTTAGATATCTGCAGTTTTTCTGTAAGCTTATTTTCATTTTTTCTCTCCTAAAGAAAAGAGCGATTGGTGTATGTGGGTATCAGTATTGAGAACATCATTCCACCTCAGGTAAGTTACTGTGTCTGTGTTGTATTATTGTTTTATTTTTGAAACTTCTCAGGGAAGAAGTTTCTCAGTGGTGTATTAGAAGTGCTAGTAGCATCTTGGATAGAAAAATCAATGAATATGCAGGTCAGAAATAATTCTAGACCCTTCATTTTAGACTGAGATTGAATTTAGCAGAGAAAGCAAGGGAGCTTTATCATGTTTATTAGAGCCAACTACCCATTGCAGTTGGGTTTTGAGTAGAGTGCTCTACCATTCTGTAGTTTATAAAGGTGGGATGCAGTTTATTTAACTCTGGTGTCTGCCGTATAGTTATCTAGGTCTGAGCTAATTGTCATAGCTTTCCTTTGGAACCGATGGAAACAAATGTTTCTGGCTTATGATTCAGAGGGAATATGTAGTATCTATTAGAAGCATAACATTTGCCTCTGACAAATGTATACTGAAGTCACATGTGGTTAAAAACTACAAACATTTAGTGTTTTATTAACAGATGCTTTTATATGGTTTCCCTTTACAGAGGAGGAAAATGTTTTTATTCATGTGGAGAACAGCCTCTTCTCACTTCTTTACATACGTTTTTAAAGTGATTCTCTTGAAGTCTTAGCCAGATGCCTTTGTCCGAAATTATATAATCTGTTCCTTGCATGAGAGTGTAAAATGAAACTTTTGTTTGTTTTAAACATAGACTTTCCACTCAACTGACTGTAACAAAGCCAACTTTCTCCCCCTGTCTCTGGATAACAGAAAAATGATAACAGATTTTACAGACTTGCAAAAGGGTCTATGGCTGGGAGCAGATATTTGAAAAAATTCAGCCTGGGGGCAGATTTTTTTTTTTTAAATTAATAACTTGGAAACAATATCATAAAATTAACCTGCATGGAACTTTATTGAAACTGCACCATGTAACGGTGTCTCTGTGCTCAGTACGTAGAGATGCTAGCAACAGTCTGTTCAGCTGCTGCATTTACTAGTCCTGGGAGTATCACCTGAGGCGTGATCTCAGTGTTGTAGTGTAAACACAATGATGCAATAGCCTGAAGCCCCTTAAACTCTGTATTTGTGAAATTATGTAGCCAGTAAGGGCAATATGCGCAAGTGTTCACGTGAACTCTGCTGTGACAAGT
>VYZW01029645.1:0-36251 GCA_013401315.1 Balaeniceps rex | reverse complement strand
AAAAAGTGCACTCTGCATCCATGCGCTGAAATATCCAATCTGTATTTTAAGCAAAACATGTTCTGGAAATGTTACTGGTATGTTTGAGGCCACACTGTGGGTTTATATACACGGTTATGTTAGTGAAGGAGCCAGACGGGCTCAGTTCTCTGACTGATGTGACTGCCTAGCAGAAATCCTTAGTGAAGATGTAGCTAAAATGAGGCTGGTTGTTTCCTTTTGAAAATATGTCCTATTTTGTGGGATTTTTATTGGGCCTGATTGTCATTTAGAACTTGGAAGAGTAAAATTTCCCTATTTAGAGCATGCACAGGTTCTGAAATCAATTCTTGATTTCCGCTCTCCAGGAGATAAGAGCTTGACAACAGNCCAGGAGATAAGAGTTTGAAAACAGCCAAAGAAGTGGTTTATACTGTAGAAAACAAATACGTGTCATGTGAAGCTTTAAACGCTAAATGAGTATTGCTCTGGCTAACTGAAATTCTCTTTCCATGGAATTTCTCATTGTTCAGTCTGGGGAATTCCTAATGTTAAAAAATTTAATAATGATTTTAGACGTCCTTTATGCCTCAATGAAGAAATGTAATGGAGCATGAGGTCTAGGCTCTTCACCATCAACATTTAAAGCTTTACACCAGTCACTGAGTCAATTTACTACATGCACGGATAATCTATACAACATAGATGCAAATTTTGAGCTTTGTTTTTCACCTGTGACTATGCTGAGGACATTTCAGCGGCACCCTGAATAGTTGAGCTGAGTGTGCTGGAAGTTTCCAGCCAACGAGTGTAGCTTGTGGAAGTCTCACAGAATTAATAGTGCATTGATCTGTGTGCTCATGCATTTTCAACTCCATCCTCTGCTGAATGCCTCCTGGATGTTATGTGGGAGTTTACATTTGGCTGGCGGCCAAATGCAAGTGACTGCATACCTTCAGTGTTCAATGGTTTTTAAAAAAGCATTTGTTCACTTTTGAAATGACGGTTACAAGCTGATAAGTTTGTGAGATGCATGTTCTGCACAAGAGCAACAATTTCGTGTTAAGACACGATATTCTAATTCTCAGAAATTGTGTAAGACAGTGCTTGGTTCATGAAGGGGAGGTCACCTCTGCCATGGTGGGTGTTTTTTTTTCCCCTCTGCAGGTGATGCTCATCCTGCTATGCAGGTGTCACATTGGAGTGTACTATATGAACACTCTAGATTCTGTCCTGTGTAAATGTCACCTGTGGTCTCAGTTTGACAGAGTGCTTATATTCACCTGCTGTGTAATGCACTGTAAAGCTGTACCCCAAGTATACAACTGAAACCTAATGTCAGTGATGGCATTTTGCTCTCCCTGGATCTTTGCTCTGCAATATTACTGCAAAATTTGTGCGTTTTTTTGTGTGAGACAGTACTTATTTTGCATATATCACTTGCTTGTAAAATACAAGTACTGTTTCAATCCTTTGCTTCCGATATCTAACTCTGTTGTCTGCGGTCTCTCTTTGAGCAGATCTCAGGACGAGTTTGTTATATCAGAGGAAAATCTGGATGAAAGTGAAGATGACCCACCATCAAACGAAGACAGCGATTCAGAGTTCTGTGCCCGCATATCCAGGCGACACCTCTCCAGGCCCATGAGGCAAAGCAGGCGGTTACGAAGGAAAACAGTCAAGAAAAAATATTCTGAAGATGATGAAGATGAAGATTCTGAAGACAATTCAAGCAGAGAATCTGGTGAGTATGAGAGTCTTAAATACACTAAATAGTCTGTACAGGAGGGAGAAAGAGTGGAAACCTCAGTTTCCTGTCATGACTGACACTAACTTGTTCGGTTGCTTTGGCCAGTTCAGGTGTTGTCTTTGCTGCCTGTCTGTAAAGCAGTTTGCTGCTTGTTCTGCTGTGAATATTCTGCAGGAAACTAGTATTGAGTACTAGGTTCTTGGTATTTTAAGTAAATATGTATTTAAATGAATGCTTGTGCTACAATTCAAAAGGGCACCTTGGATGACAATTTCAGCTATTCTGGATCCTCCTGTTTGGAACATGATTGCAGGGAAGGGAAAGGATGGAGGCAAAAATGTACTTCATAGCTACTTAAAGACCTTCCGAATGCCTTTGAAAAAGCTTCTGAAAGAAACATTTTCCCTCACTTTGTATGGAAGAAAATTCCTTCAGTTGTATGGCATTCTGTGTTCTCTCGTAGGTTTGAAAGCAAACTATAACACCTTGAATCTGTCTCTTCTACAATTATCCTTTTTGAGCTTTAGTAACTGAGGGCTCTTGCATCAGAGGAGAACCTAATAATTCACTTTGTCCTTCACCCAGTTTGTTTTCTGTTTGCCCAGTTTGAAGAGTGAGAATAGTATCTATGCAACGCTCACACCTCTTCATGATTAGCATCTTTCTCTGAAGACTGTCCTCTTTGCTTCTGCTTCATTTGAGACCCAGTCCTAGAAAGTGTCAGATGTATAAACACTTATTTTTACTTATTTTTATTGTGAATTTAAGGTACTAAGTACACTGGAGTGTTAACTTATTGCAGCGTGTTACCTTCCCAGTGTTTTGTCTGTCTCTCTAGAATATAGATGATGAACATGTTGGAGTAAGTTGCTTTGAAGTACTGGTTTCAAAAAGGAGGGTTCGTGCATGGACAGATGAAGATAGCTATATGCATTTAAAATAGTTGCTGTCTCCCTGTCCTGAATGCATCACTGCGCTAATCGTAAGCTGTTGTCAATGAAGATACTGGCAGAAGTCTAAAGAGATTGCTCATCTGTTCTGTAATGCACAGGAGCAACTATTTGTTTCCTGGAGGACATGCATCTGTGATTAAAATCAGCTGATTCCAGTTTCATTCCTTACGTATCTAAGAGTATAGTCCTAACTCTGTGTTTCTCTGGTTTACCCCTGTTATTGTCCCTCAGGATCCTGCCTTAACCCTATTTTGAGTTAAGGATATAAGGTGCCCTGCGAGTGACCTTGTTTTCAGTCTCCAGAGGTGGGAGTTTCTTTCTGAAGGTGGTTGTTCTTGTTGACTTGCTCTGATTCTTTCTGTAATATTTTAGGAAGAGGATGCCCCTTTGATCTGTGACTCATGTCAATCACTAACTTAGGAATAGTATGTGACGTGTAGAAGTGTATCTTGGGATAATTGTTCTGT
The DNA here is from genome assembly GCA_013401315.1 of Balaeniceps rex. Taxonomy (NCBI): domain Eukaryota; kingdom Metazoa; phylum Chordata; class Aves; order Pelecaniformes; family Balaenicipitidae; genus Balaeniceps; species Balaeniceps rex. The sequence goes on along the minus strand of VYZW01029645.1, from coordinate 33,102 downwards.
TACAGCTCAGTGAAACAGCAGCTAAAGTTGATTCAAGGCTATTTTCAGCTGATGTAAATAAATTCAATTCCTAAAGACATCAGCTGCTGTAGACTGGTGCAGAAAGAACTGTGAATGATGGTTAAGTTTCTTCTATACAGTTTCTGTTTTAAGCAAACCCAAGTCGAGTGAGACTGATTTTTGTTGTTAATTTAAATTCTATAACTCAGATCTTACCCGGAGTTTCATCTTGTCAGTGGTTTTTCATTTACCTAGTCTTAAAAGCGTTTGAGTAGAGTACAATTTATTTAAATTTTAAAAACAGAAAGGACTTTCCAGCGTCAGTGGTAAATGTGCATTGACAACTCTGATTCAGTAAGGTGGTTTCATCTGTCAGGAGTTGTAGAGGAGGCATCTTTGGTACCAGTAGAGATGAGGGAACAAAAACACTGGAAGGAAACCATTTCTGGAGGAGTTTGAGGGAGACAGGAAAAAAGGTTGTGAGAAGATTTTTAAATCAAACAATTCTGTGCTGGCGATGAATGGGGGAACTGATGCATGAGCCTGGAATGGGTCAGGGTAACGAGGCATGATGGTTGAGACTCTACTGTGCTGGAAGAGCGCATGATTTTATTGGTGCAGGTCTAAAGCTTATCTAAGTTGCACAATTTTGCTTTAATGGAATAACGCACGCCACTCTTTTCTTCTGTACAGAGAGTGGTGATTACACAGATTACAGTGACGACGATTACCTGGAAACTAGGAGGAGAAGATCAAGACGGAATCAGAAGAGACAAGTTAATTATAAGGAAGATTCAGAAAGTGATGGCTCACAGAAAAGTGTCCGATATGGGAAGGAGTTAAGAAGAGTTCATAAACGCAGGCTCTCCACTTCAGATAGTGAAGGTAAAATAAACAGTCCACAGTTTGCAGGAGCTGGTATATATCAGCATTAGCATGAAGAGAAAACTGTATGTAATTCAGAGATTTCGGAAAATCTTCTTTCTAGAGTTCTGTGAAGTTTCTCAGAAACTGTTTCCTTCTGAAACAGTCCACTGGTACTTCATGACGCACTGTTATAGTCACTTCTCAAAGTCGTCATTGTCCCTAATCATGACTTCCAGGTCCGAATTTACTGTGTCTGGCATGGAGTGCTGGGATTCCAAAACTGGCACTACTGTAACCATTTCACGACTTTTCTGTTAAGAGGTCACAAAGCTTCGTCCCACTAGTCTTTAAAGACTCTCTTTTGTAAGAGAAAAGGTATTACTTCTGGTGCCCTGATTGTATTTGTGCTGGTGGTTAAGACTCATTCAATCCCCCGTTTGAAGGAGCTGTGATAAGTACAGAGGAAGCCTGCTCTCAGTAATGTCAGTCACGCCATGAGCGACTGGTGTGCATTTTGATGTAAAATTAGCTTTTACAAAAGCAACCGCTGACTTTGGGTGCTTTGCATTCTGGGCGCCCAGCTTATGAGACCTTAGGTCCGGCTGTCAGAGACGCTGAGCGGTACGGGTTGCAATGGATGCCGGGCTTCCTCGGAAAATCAGCCGTGCTTGACAGGCCGAGCGCCTCTGATTTGTAGGTAAGTTTTGGAAGTGCTGGCCTGAGTTTACAGAGTGTTAGAGGATCCTCTTAGATGAAGGGAAACAAGTATGTAATGCAACCGTAGAGTCTCTTGAAAACTTGATCTTACACTTCAATACAGCGTGTTCTCAGAAGAACGATGTATAGGCTCTCTGCTAAGAATCTGTTATGTGGTGGCTGAGTTTTTTGCTGCCTGCACTTGTGACTTTAAGCAGTGCCTGACTGACGGTGTCTTTTCTCCATGAAATCCCATTTCCTCGGGTATTTTTGGTACTGGCTTTTTACATATTAAAATCAGCGCCATTTAGTACCATTCCAGTACTTTCCCACAGTTCCCACAGTGTGTTATAAAATAGTTAAGAGCGTTACTGGAAATGTAATTATGTTGAAAATACAGGAACTCTGACAGAGTATTTAGCAGCTCAAACCTACGTTAAATAATACCCTTTAAAATGACAATTCACATGCATTTGTAATGGAAATGACAAGGAGACATCAAATGGTGTTTGCCATTTGATTTTTCAGTCTCCATCTTTTCTCACCTAAAGCCATCAAGGGTCAGCGTAAAGGCTGTCAGTGTGTAGGCAATATTCCAGTTTGCCAAAAAAAGGCCTCCCATTAAAGGGCAGCAAACTGCAGGTGACATTTAGGCAGNGGGGGGGGTGTGTGTATATATATATCTTTTTATGGTAGTGCCGCCATTATTTGGGCGCTCAGTTTCTGGAAGGGTGTAAAGCAGGTGCTGTGAGATTAGGGATATAGTTCTGTGTTATTCCCGGCATGCAGTTATCGCTTTTAGGGGGGAATAGACCTGCCTCCAAAGCCTCTGGTGCTCCTCAGATTGGAAACAGAATATCAACAAATTGTTGGTCTTTGCTGCTTGAGCAGCTTATTTAAAAAGTAAAAAGAATGCAAGCATTTTGACATGGTTGGGGAACCTGGGGAAGGAGACGGAAATGTGCGTGGTGAGAGAGAGATGGCTTTTTCGTCAGTGTGAAAGATGGAAAATAAAAAAGTGTAATTGTGTTGGTTGCACTCAGATTTGCTAATGGCTTTAAGTCTGCTGCTTATTCCAGAGAGCTACACATCTAAGAACTCTGAAGATGAGGAATCCACAAAGGAGTCAAAGCGATTGATTCGAAAACGTCGGCGAAGTACAGACGACTACTCTGAGGAAGAAGGAGAGGATGAGGAAGACGAAGGGAGGCCTGTCCGCAAACGGCTGAATCGAATTGAAACAGATGATGAAGATAACTGCGAAAATGCTAATGACGACGCAGAAAACCCTGCTCCTGCAAATAAGCTGCCAGCACCACAAGCTCCTCAAGACAACGCCAAGAAGCACTGCTACCGGATAGAAAGCGATGACGAAGATGACTTTGATAACGTAGGGAAAGTAGAGAGCCCTTTGGACTACAGCCTGGTGGACTTGCCTTCCACCAATGGACAGAGCCCAGGTAAAACCATTGAGAACTTGATTGGCAAGCCAAGTGAGAAGACCCAGGCCCCCAAGGACAGCACAGCCAGTGCCAGCCTGGCGCCCAACGGGACGGGGAGCGGGCAGGAAGCAGTAGGGCCGGAGGAAGATGAAGACGAACTTTTGAGAGTGACTGACCTTGTTGATTACGTCTGTAACAGTGAACAGTTATAAGACTTCCATTTTTGTGCTAATTTATTCCACGGTAGCTCATACCAGCGGGCCAGTTATTAAAAGCTGTTTTATTTTTCCTAGAAAATTCTCCACTACAGTATCACTTTTTAGAAGCAAGAATTTCACCAGTCCTGCAGTCTTTCTGTGAAGTGACCAGTTTTGAACTTTGAAGATGAATTGCTGTAAATTCCCTCTCTTACCCCCCCCTTCTCCTTCCAAGTCCATGGTCCTGGGTAATTTCACTCACAAAAACCTTATAACAACAAGAGATTTGTATATTTTTGACTTTATATTTCCTGAGTGCATACAAATTTGTGGAAATGGGTGGCCTAAGAAAGCATTCCAAATCGGTCAGGGCCCAAACCGGAACTGGGGTGGGTTTGGCTCAAGGGGTGGGGGGGATGCAGAAGCACTTGTGCTTTAGCTTTTTCATATGAGATATATATTATATTTAAATGTTCACAACTTAGATTACAACTTAACAGACAGTTAAAAAAAAACAAATTAATGTCTGTACTGTCGCATTTTGTGAGTTGTAGGTTAACATACCATAGCTCATTTTAGTAATCACCTTCATGGAAGCAGTTTGATTTTAATACTGGAGGCAAACAGAATTATTAGAGGCCAAGAAGGTACCATAAACAAGGACTCTACTATCCATTATGACTTGCAGACTTTCCTAATAAACATCCTTTAAAGTGTTTGTACAGTAAAGTGTACTGTAATGAAGTTTTTGACAGTCGAAACACGCTAGCCATGAATTTATAAAGCTATCTCGTGCATAGTTCATCAGATGGTCTTCGATGCACAGTGTCTAGTGGGAGGACGCATCTATGTGAAGTTAGTCTGTAAGCTGGATGGCATCTTGACGTGCTGCAAACATTTACAGACAAAAGAACCCTGCGGTAGCTACCCGGCCACTCGAGTTTCACCATCTGTCGGAGTATTCAGAGTGAAGTATGTTTGTACAAACGGCATTGACCACAGAATGACAGTGCATCAGAGGATTGAGGGATTTTCAAATAAACCGTGACTGGTCCATTCATGTCCTTAATATCTACTTCAAATTGAAGTAAACAAATGGAACAGTTTTCCTTTTGGAGGTTTTCTGTTTGGGGGTTGTGTGTGTTTTTGTTTTGATTTTACTTATCTGCCTGGATGTATTAGCAGGTTTTGAATGTAGTGTTGGCCTTTGGCCATTAGAATTTTCTTAAAATACATTTTAATAATTGTCATGTGACCAACTGATTTCAAGAAGGCAGTATTTCTGAGAGAAAACGCTTGACTCCAAGACATCTCATCAACTTTTGAGTGGACATGAAGTGATACGTGCTTTTATTCAAGAAAAGAAAAAGACAACAAAAGAAAAAAAAAAAAACAACATGGGGCACACAAAGAGCAGAGCTGAAATTTGTTTTGGGTAACATTCAGTTTTCTCTTTACTCTGAATTAAGATGCGGGCTGTAGCATTTGTACATGTTGTAGCACACAGACAGCTCAAACAGATCTGCCAAACGTTGAAATCCAAAAAGGTCACATCTATTAATCCTTTTGCTCTGAGATTTGGATTTTTGACTGGTGTTTATGTCCATTGCCGGCAATGGATGCACCAAAACTGCTGCTGCCACCGAGGAGTGAGTTCTCCTTTCCTGCCCCACCTTGATTCCCTTCCATTATATGGTATTTACTAGTCAGTCATTAAGCACTTCTGTTTTCTTGTAATAAAACCGGCATTAGGCCTTTACTAAATACCTCTCTAGAAAACCTAGATCCAAAAATTACCTACCTTCTGGCCTTGAAAATCTTGGTTTTGTTTCCCCACCTCTTTCTCTGTGAGTTCTATCAGAACCACTCCGTGACTCTTACTCATTTGGGTTCTAGCAGTGCACATATCCTGCTATAAAACTAGAATCGGCAGAGACGCAAGAAGATGGAACTCACTCATTATCTGCTGTGCTAAGCAAGCTTGTGATTTAAAAAAGTGAGAGATCACTCTCTTTCTAACTGAGAACTTAATTCCATTAAAGACTAAATATTTTTCCACCTTACTGATGTTAACTATTAACAGTTTTCATGAGCAGATATTAAAACAGGGTAGTAAAAAGCCACAGAAGTTTAGAATGAGTTCTTAAAAGCATATGTAGCATTTTAAGCTACTCTAGTGTTTTTCTTTGCTTAGGCGATGCATAAATGTAGTGCTTCTACATTTCTAATATACTTGTGTTTTAAAACAAGCAAGAACATACGGCTTCCACTTTTCAATGTTAATAATTGCTGAGCGTTTTTAATACTTGCAGTGCAAACTGTCTGATTCACGTGCGGCAACACTGTGCAACCGATGGTTTCTCATTTGTTTTGGCAGTGCCATAATCTTTGCTGCCTGATGGAGCCTTTTAGTATCTGATCAGTGCTGTAGCAAACGTTCTTGCTTGTAGAGTCAACCTCAAATGTCAAATACTTAGTGGGCAAGTAATTGTGAATGTAGGACAATAGTTACAATACTGAATGTACCAACCAGGAAAAAACTGAGCGCTGAGTTAGGGAGCGATGTAAAAGCAGGAAAGACGAGGAAGCTGAACTGGAGTGCTGAAGCTTACATCAGGACCGTTGCGTTTTAAAAACGTGGAATGACAAGTTGTTACCAAGTTTTACTTTCTATAGGTCACTTTTCAAAAACAACTTTTCTGTCTTCTACGAAGTCACCTTTGGTACCTGAGACAGCTTCATCCCCCAGGATCCAGAGTTCCCCCTTAGACCAGTGGAAATGTTGTGCAAGTAAAAACTGCAAAAAAATGCCCTAGAAAGTCTTTTAACATTTTCAAACTCCTGTTTCTCTCATTTCTAAGGCTTCCTGCTTGGTGGGAAATATACAGTCTCCTATTTCGAAAGATGGCATTTTCTGACGTGAGGCCAGCTGACTGCCGCACAGGCTTCATGCTGTTACAGTATGTATATGTGATTCCAGAGTGGAAATGTCCTCCTGGTGTCCTTACAATCTCATGCTCTTCTGTACTCATCGTGAGATCAGAACTTAAATGTCTTTGAATAGTGATCTTCAGGTGTGGCTTTGGACTAATAGAAAGCTCAAACCAGATGAGAAAGAGTGAAAACTGGCCAGGGATTTTTTTAACATAATGGGTGTAAGAGTACAAGAAGCAGCAGCTATTGACTGAACATAGAAAGCATTTATTCAACAAACTCTTGTTTATGCCGCACAGACGGTCACTAAAAGCTTTGCCTTTTTTAACTGCAAACTCTTCAGAGTGTAACAGATTGGGAAGAAAGTGAATTGATTGCTGTGTGCAGTTTAAGTAGCATTGGTGAGGGGAAGAACCTATAAATCCAGTGGAGGAATGGACTTTTTTTGTGTCACCAAGATAAATGACAGCTATTTGCTTTCTTGCATGCAGCTTGTGTGACTATCAGCGACACAAAGTGCACAGTAGGTCCGCTCTGTAATTAATGAATGTGGTGCGTTAATCTAACCAGAAGGGTGGTAGAATTAAGAATGCGGTTTCACCGCAGTTGCTGTCTTCTTGAGTTTTCTAAACCTGAGCATATTCTTGATTTTAAAATGGAAAATGACATTGCCAAACTACAAAAAAACCCCTTAGTGTTGAAATCTTGTAGGAAGATCAGTGCTGAACAATCAACTCTTTGACAGTTTGACTTCGTACATGTTGAATTACGTTATAAAATTACTGCATCTTCCTGATTTTTTTAATGAAAAGATTGCTCTGTTCTAACAGCACTTGAGAGAAACAGAAATGCTTCTTTCTAAATTGCTCATTTATGAAGTATATCACCTTCAAGATCTCTGTGCATTAAAGTGTCTCGGTTACTCTTTATACAGCGGGAGCTAATGACTTAGTTGGACTTGTTTTCACTTCTGTTTTCTAATTGCTGTGTCTGAACTCTTGGCGAGAGACCTTACTCAAAGAACCTCAAGGGGAAAAAATCTGTATGTTCACAAAGGAAAAATTGTATGGTAGTGGTACACTTGTTCTGATTAGTCTTCACATATCATTTGAACTACATTGGTATCCAGATGCTGCAACTGTTTAATAATTTTAATAGTTCATTGTCAGGGTGTCCATTTTATACCTCTGTTTTCAGGTGCTTATAACTTGGTTTTCAATGCTCTTCAATTGGAAGGCCTGGTCTAAACTTCCAAATAATTGTTTCAAATTACATATTTTCACAAACTTCTTTTATGAAAAGTAAACGAGGAATTTTTATGGCACCTGCTTTTTTAATTCACTTTGTACACAGTAATTTAAATAAATTATGGCAGTAATGCCAGCCCCCAGAACTGGTCTGACGAAGAGATTTGTATTATCTAGTTCAAAATGGCAATATATAGGCCTTAAAAATTGGTTTTGGTACATGTGCAGTGACTACTATTCACAGGCTTGTAATATGGATATAATGTGCAGCGCACACCCTAGATATGTATTTACATTTGACGTATGCTTCTGATTCACTGGGTATATAAAATCCTTAAATAGATAAATATATACGTAAAAGATCAAGTATCTTCAACCAAAACAGTAACTTTCTGAAAGAATTTGTGTTGAATACGGTGGGGGAAACTCCAGCAATTCACGTAAAGGAGCACAATTCTGCAATTCCTTAAGTGCTTAAAACTTCTATAGGAGCATTTAGGATATTGTCTGAGGTAAGGATTTGCAGGATCAAGCCCACATTTCCTGGTAGTCTTTTCTTCCTCCCCTTCCCCAACAGCTGGGTTAGGGACTATATCTCACTTAAAATGTTGGAAGGCAGGAAATAAAAAATCCAACAGAAATGATCCTTATTTTTTTCCAGTATATACTGACGAAAGAAAGATTCTATATGACTAATTTTTGGTGCTTTACAGTTGAGTACCCAATCTGAGACCTAGCAGAGAGCTCTGGCTTCAGAAATATTTATCAACTGAAAATTATTTTGGAAGCCGGACACCCAGCAGTTGGGGTATCGAAGATTACTAGTCACTTCTGAAAATGCACATCACTTACCAAGCTCTTATTTTAGATTAGGTGTAACTAACTGAGATAGTTCCAAACAGCAAAAACGTGTGCTTGGGAATTGGTTGTCCCAAGGCTTCAGAGTAATTTAACTTATTTTGTATATTGCAAAAAGATGTATATTGCTTAGTATGACACTTAAAAAAAAAAGATTGTGTACAGCTTCTGGGGGAAAGAATAGAACGCTCTAAAGTGGATAAGAAGTTTTTATAATTGAATATTTGGTGTAAAGGCTCCAGATTTAACTGCAATTAAAAAGAAGTCCTACAACTTGGGTTTTTGACTATCATTTTGTAAATGCTGGCACCCCACACCTGAGCTGAGGAGCAGGAGAGGGGACAATACAGCAGCTAGAGGGGACACACGCTTAATGAAGGCATGTGTGTCTGCAAATATATCTACTATTGCTACATATAACCCCAAAGGTTACTAACGAGAACTGAATGATAGAGTCGCTCTATTCCTTCAGTTGGTTTACTTTGTGCACTTTGCAGCACTTTGTGTATAGTCAGTCTCACTGGTTCCCCAGGTGCAGACAGAGTCACTTCCTCCTGTTGTTTGAATGCTCTTTCAGATAACAGCAGGAGATGGGGAATGGATGGAGGGGAGTGGAACAGAAAAATGTGTATGCAAACCCATGCCATTTGCAAGACAGGTCTTGGACAGGCCTAGAAACTACTTCTGACTCGCCCTTTAAAGAGTGTATTTCCAATGGAAGGTCTCCATTTAGGAGAGTCATCCCGACACCCTCCTTTTCTCATCCTGACCTTCAAAGTAACAGGAAAATCTACCCGAGGTCTCCTTCCTTGAGGGAATCGGTAATGTTCCGTCAGCGCAATGTGGATGTGGAGAAAATTAGGATCAGTCCATAGAGTATTATGACAATGTTTGCCTCTGGGGGCGTCGGTTGGAGTCTGCACAGTTTGTTTTGTTGTTTGTTCCTCTTACTGTGTCCCACACAACTAAACTTAGATTAGTCTGTCAGAACTTGACTTAAATGATTCTATGGGGATAAAGTCCTTCTACTAAAACATATGATAGGCCTAGTTACCAGTGCACCATTTGTTAGTTAGAGCAGTTAAAAGTCCTTAATAGATACTAATCTGCTACTCAAGTTAGCGGTAGACAAGGAAATCAAATCATAAAGCTATAAGCCTTGTTTAGTTTTCCATTTCATACTCGTTATATGGACTCTAAAATCTTGTACAGTATCTTCTTCCTATACTATATTCATTAAAATGGTACTCCTCCCCCTAACTTGCATTAAAATGATTTGTTGTTAATGCCAATGCGGTTGCTAGTTCCTACCTGTGTTTCACAGCCCTCCTACAGCAGCCAGGAGATGGTATGTGACCGATTCAAAAGCATAATGTCACCGTTCTCGGTATGCACGACAGTTCTCACATAGGCACAGATCCTGTCTATTAGACAAACATCGGGTCTATTCGTTCTCTCCCAGGTAACACAGAAGAGGTTACTTGCTAGCAGAATGGTTATCCTCCAACATTGTGTGAGAATTAGATCAAAAACCTGCGAGATAGGTCTCTTAAAATTTAAGATACACTTACACGAAATACAGTTTTGTCTTACTCCTGTGTGCTGTTCATATGTTTGCAAAGAAACCTTGAGTTCCTTAAAAATGGTCTCATTCACAGTTGGCCTCGTTGTTTTCTTTCTCTAAAAAGTTAACATGGTGAATTTCCACAAGCTGAGCTCTTCAGTAGAGTTTAACCCTTGCGTTTCTTGAGTCCTGAACCTTGGTTTTTCAATCTCTCTTCAATCATGACTTGCTACAATATCAAAGGGAAAGGGCTGAGGGGACACACACTGTGTGTGTGGGAGGGGGGAGATATGTTGAAAAAAACTGGAAGTGTTATTCTTGTTGCACATAAACTGGGTGGTGCTTTCACTGTCTCCCCCCCCACCAGTAATATCACGTGCATGCAAAACATGATGCATTAGAACTTTTTTAAATGGAAGTCATGGTGGCCTCAGTGCTCAAAGGGTTAACTGCAGTTTATTAACAGCTAATGTTTTTAGATTTGCAGTACACAACTGTTTAAATACTGTATTCCTTGTAAATGAAGTAAAAAAAAAAAATAATGTTAAGGCTGGTGCCAATATTTTTGTTAATGAATTGTTCAGCATTGTCTCTCACTACAGTCTGGTCAGAACTCTTTGTGTATAAGCTGGGCCTGAAGCCATTTTATAGCTTGTAGGCCTAATTGTGTAACTTTTCTTTCATAATGTTTTTGTTATAATATCTACTGTCATTTCTTTCATATAAATATGACATGTAAATTGTCATAATAAAAAAAATTGAAATAACTTGATGTACAAAGTATAATGTGTATTGAAGAAACAAGTGCTTTCTAATGGTCATCACGTGCACATACAGGAGGGATTTCTTTTTTACTTTTAAAATAAGCAGAGTAATGGCTGCTGCGTATCGTTACAGCACATGACGGTGATGCTGCCTGCCACGGGAATGGAGAACTTGTATTTTATGTTTGTTTTGTTATGGTGACACTACCTGCCACAGGAATGGAGAACTTGCGTTTTATGTTGATTTTGTTACGGCAGCTCAATTGACAGAGTTTTTCTTTCTTTCACCAGCTCTGGCTGACAGTGGGGAAGACCTGATGGATTTACTTTTGCAGTTGTGATGATTTTCTGCCTGTGTTCTATCTTCTACATAATTTTTATAACTAATTTCATAGTGATGTTGCAGTCGCATGACAAAAACCAGTAGCTTGAACAGGGTTCGGTGCTCGCCTTATGCAACGATGCCCGTTTCGTTTGCTGTTGGAGTTGTATAATTGCTGAATTAGTGGTGAATTCTTACCGCTAGGGAGAAAATCTGCCTGGTTATTACCCGTATTTGTTTGCAAGGGTCGTACCTGCAGCTGGCACCACCCCCAGCTAGGCTGTTCTAGCATACATCTGTGAGGTTTGCATGTGGTGCTAATGAGAGAGGAGGTAGGTTCATTTATTTAGGCTGAGATGCGTAAAACCGCTAGATGGAAGCCTGCCAAGAAGCACTGGAGATGTACATGTTCTGACACGTGGCTGTGGCAATGGACACCGATGATGTTTTAGGACTTTAACAGGAAAAAGTCAGGGAGAGAGAAGTGAATCAAAGAAAAGGGTGATTTCTCTCCATGTGAATTACTGAAGCCTGACAATCTTTTTTTTCCTTTGAATGCATCTGTGGTTATAGTCAAGCTACTGCGTGTTCCTGTAGTGATACAAAATTGCTGTGAAATCCATCCTCCTCCTCCACATGAAATGCCAAAATTTTACATTTGCTTTTTTGACAGACTCTCGGTGTTTTAAGTCTGAATGGGCCACCTTACAGCAGGCAGTGCCCTGTAGTCAGTGGAGAGAAACAGGCTCCCTCAGGTGGCGAGTCCTACCTTCTGTCCCAAGATGACTTAATCACCCTGTGAAGGTACCTGCTTCTCTCCGATGCCTCTAAACTCAGCCCTGGTTGACTAAATCACTCTTGGACATCCAATGTTCAGGTGTCGGCATGGGGGTGGATTGTAACTCACTTCTTAAAGCTCTTACAGCTGAGGAAAAGAGCTTTCAAATAGTGCCATTCCATGTCGTTCATGAACTTACAGGAAATGTCTGTCTACCCACTCTGAACTTCTGTTAGATTCTAGACTCAGTACTGGGGTATGAAGTATCTTTTCCTCATCTCCTATTGTCTCTGTCAGTTTTTTCAAGCTATTCCAGCAGTGTTTAAATATCGCTTCATTTTGGAAGCTGCTTTGATTTTGGTCAAGGTGGTTATTTGTATGAATAATAATTATTTGCATGATTAGAATCCAAAATGGGTAGGCGTGGCTGAGGAGCTTTCCAAAGCATTTTAGAAAACTCAGCCTAAAAGAACCATGTTATGTTCTTGTTCCCCCTGGTTTCTTCACACGTTTTCTTTTTCCAGAATGTGCTGCTTTGGCTCTTTGCTATCCAAGACTGTAACTAGGAAAGTCCAGAGAAGGGAAAGATGGAGACCTAATTCTGTTAATAATCAGTTCGTGTTTGTGAGAACTTGGGTTTGCACACAGGTAGGTAAATGGCTCTTCAGAATTAAATTCAAACTGATGAAAGGGAAGATTGAAAACCACGACAACAAGGTAACAGCTACATGGGCTCATGGCGAGTAGGGTGCTATGGCAGGAGCATTTGCCAACCAGAAAAGTCAGGGAGAAGAGATGCTTGCAGTGGTGCTGCCTCGCTGATGGAGTTATCAGGAGCTACCCAACAGAGACATCCTTCACTGGTTCAGACTGAATGTTACCATTTATTTACCCACGCTGTACTGGTGTAATCCCTGTTTCTCACTGCAGTAGCATGTGTCATAAGAGAAACTTGCTGCAGAAGTGGTGTAAATCCAGGGGAAGAAGCGGGGCCAGTGCTCACAAAGGGACGGCAGCCTTCCCGTTGCTGCAATCTGCTGTCCCAAGACTACCCCAGCTCCCTGATGGCAGCTCACCAGGTACATACTGTAGTAGCATTGGGCTCCTGATCCCAAGTTCATCGCTGCTGAGGGAAATCAACTGGATATCCTTTAAGCAATTCAGGTACTTGTGACTTTCTTTTTCTTCTCCATGTGTATCTATCAGCCATTGGGTGCTGGCCGTCCACCTAAAATTCCCCTTCCAGCATTTAGTAATGGTCACCAAAATCTGCTGTTTGTTTTTCCCATTGTCATCTGTCCAACATAGATTTACAGGCCAAAATATGTACGCTGCTCATCAGCTGTCATCGGGCGGTACCGTCAGTGATCACCTCAGCGCTCCTCTTTGCTTCTCTTTTCCAGATAACGACAATTTTCCTCAAAAAACTGCCAGAGACAGATGCTCCTGGAATGCAGACCGCATCGCTCTGGAGAAAGGCCGCGACCCACCCTCCGGAACATGGCCATTTTGGAGTGAAACACCATCCCCTCCCCTGCGGGTCGATGATGAGGGGGGAAATTACTTCAGGGAGAAGGACAGCCTTCGGTGTTCCCCTCTGGTGCCGCACGGCCCACTCGCCCTCCCGCCCCTCAAGCCCGGCCGCCTCCAGGGCGGGAACGACGCCAACATGGCGTCGGCGCGGGCACGCACCACCCGCCCGCACCATGGAGACGTGCCTAGAGAGGCCCGGCAGGGCGAGGAAGTTCCGCTTCCGGCGGCCGCGGGGGCGGTTCCGCTTCCGGCGGCCGCGGAGGAGGAGGTGGCGATGGTGGAGGAGGGAGGCGGCGGTGGCGCCATGAGTTTCCTCAAGCGGTTCCCGCCGCCGGCCGAGGGCGTTCGCCACCAGCAGCCTGACACGGAGGCGGTGCTGGCGGGGCGCACCCTGGGCTCCGGCACGCTCTACATCGCCGAGAGGTGAGGGGGGCGGAACTGGAGCGTGTGTGGGGGGGTTACGGTTCTCGGGACCCCCGTAGGCCTCGGGGTGCGGGGGCTGCCCTCAGGGGGTGGGGGGGGGTCTGCCTGGCGGGGACCGCGGATACCGTCTTGAGGGGACTATGCGGCTTCTCCTGAGGGGGCTGACTTATGGGGGGCCTCCCCTGGGGGCTGGTGGAGACCAGGCCGGGATGGCCGCCTGTGTGCGGACCTTTCTCCCGAGGGGTCCTCTGCCCGGAGGGGAGCGTGGGGCCCGCCCTGAGGGGCTCTCCCTGCTGAGGTGACTGTGGGGGTCTCCCCACAGGAGACCTGCCCGAAGCGGGTCGTGGGGGACTCGCGTGAGGGAGGCCCTCAGAGGGCCGCGAGGGGCAAGCTCTGAGGGGGATCACCGCCATTGCGGCTGTAAACAGTGTTTTTAAACAACGGCAGAGGGAACACCACAGGGGGGGAGTGCAGCTGGCCGGTGCATTAAAAACATGGCACCTCTCCTCCACCGACAGGGGAGTGGATGGGGCTGTTGGTTTTCTGCTCTTATTAAGTACCGTGGTTCTGTAAGATCTCTCATGTCGCGTTAATCACATGGGTGCCGTGTGTTCTCACAAGGCAGGAGTCAGTTTGGTTCTTCTGGAAGATGTTGTCTGAGGTCTTTGTAATTAACTTTAAAATTTTGCTTTCTCTACATTGTACAGTTCAAGAAGACAGCTCATTGATTAAGGCAACATAATTTTCTTTAACTGTGGAAAAGTACTCTAAATATAATCTGTTTCTGCAGTAGAAGAGAGTTGTTAGAATAAAAATGTCATCTGAAACGTGCACTGAGGAATGAATTGTCTTTTAGAACCTTTAGACTCTGAAATGTTTATAAAATGGGTAATATTATTTGAGGGGCTTTTACCCCACCTGAACTTGTTAGTGACGTTGCGTTCCTCTTGGAGAGGAATCTCTCTGGAATTTCAATTACTGTTTTCTTTAGTTGTTTGGTTGCAGACACAAGGGCTTCTGTTCACGCAGCATCTGCTCTCAACACGTACAGTGTTGAGTTTCCTTGTAACTTGCTTTCAATAGATTTCTGTGCGAGGCGCATACAAGTCTGCCAGCTTCCTCCCAACATGTTTCGAGTGCGTCGCAGAACTTTTACTGGAGTCACTTGCTGGTAATGAATAGAAAACGCCAGCGTTTGCAGGAGTGTCATGCTGTGGGAGAACTGGCTACCCGGGAGGACAATGTGGCTTTGGATCCATGTCCTGACTCTACGTCAGCAGCTGTAAACATTGAGAACTGGCCGATCGAGGCTAGGAAAGGAATTCCTTGCTCCCACTTAACTAGCTCTTGCTCTCAGCCTGATTTCCTGAGCGAGGACTCTTCTGTGACCTTTTCATTGCTTTTGTCCCTCCAAAAACTCGTGAACGCTGGGGTTTGCATGCAGCGGCCATCTCACTTTCTGCCCCTCAGTATTTCTGTTCACTGTGTGACCTCATAGATCACAGACAAAATTAGCTTGAGTTTGATTCCTCAGCTGCTAGAAAGACATTGATCTTTCTGATGTGAAGGAGGTAGCAGCCCAGTGGCAACAGCCCGTGCTGTCTCTTGCTGTGGTTAGGGATGAGAGTGAAAACGGGGGGAAGCAGAGGTTAGAGCACGTAAGTTGTGAGGGGGGAAGAACCACAACCTGGCTCTGTTAGCTCTGATGATCACAGAACTGGTTGTTTTTCCACATACAGGCTATACCCGCATCTGATCTATAATCCTCCAGAAATTACAATCGTGACTTTACTTCCAGTATTCTCTTTATCTTTGAAAAAACACAGAATATTTAATAGTTTTGAGTTATGAATCACACTCTGGAACCTCTGTAGTTATCTTTGGGATGATAGATCTCTACAGAGAGGAGAAAATAAAGAGGTAGGGAGAAAAATTCAGGCTTTAGTGCAAATGTGATAAAGCTGAAACGTGTTTAGGGTGCTCAGATTCGCATTCCTTCAGAAAAGGTTTCTTTTACCTCAGCCAACAGTTAATGCAGTTGCAATGTTCTGTCAGGGCAGGTCCAGGACTCTGTATTAGCAGAGAGTGGGCTAAGTGCCTTGTCCAGAATTACTCACTTTTTGGGGGTTGGTTTGCTTTTCTGCAGGTGTGAGTCAGGTACCTTAGACTCCTCTGTTAGTTTCTAACTTGTGTCTCTTTTTTTTTTTTTTTTTTTTTCCCCCTCTGCTCCCTGTTAGTCGTCTGTCTTGGCTGGAAAACTCGGGAGTTGGCTTCTCCTTGGATTATCCCACCATAAGTTTACATGCCGTCTCCAGGGACCTGAACGCCTACCCGTGGGAGCACTTGTACGTCATGGTGAATGCCAAATTTGAAGGTACGCCCAGAGTGCTGCTTAGTGTTCCCACGCAGTCCTGAGCGGCACGATTTCTTCTTCAAAAAGAGTAAATTTTGGTTTTAAAATGATATGCTTCACTCAAGTAATAGCTTGTATTTTTGTTTCCCTGAAGGATAGTTATTTTAGAAGTATAGCTTTGCCCTTGTTTAGAGTCACTTCTGTACTGTTCTGCTCTCAGCACGTGAATACGTACAGCTGGAGCCGCTGCAAATTGGTTGTCTGCTCTCTTATACTCATTTTGAGCAATTTAGTTCCTCTGCAGTCTCCCTGTGATTCCAGCTTAGGTATCATTTTTGCTTTATTGACTTGATGTTAATGTTGCTACCCTCTCCAGGCTTTATGAATTCCTGCTGTTTCACATTAGCCTGCAAGCTTTCATTCATTTTCTCCCACAGCTTGCTTTAAAAAAAAAAAAAAAAAACAGACAATAGCTCATGTTACCAGGCTTAATGGATCTTTGTAGATTTCCCACAAAACCAACCTTTTGACAATTCTTGCTTTGACCTAGAGAAAACAAGCTTTCTATTTCATTGTTTGTATGAAGATTTTCTATGTTTTTGATGTATCAACTCTTTTCTTCTGGCAGACCTGTTAATATTTTAAGTGTGTCATAAACTGCCTTCTCACTTGCAGAGTAACGAGTGCTAAGTCTTGTGCAGGTCTCCTTTCCCCTTCATGCCTACTAGCTGTCGTAGTTAAAGGTTTAAAATCTGACATTTAATTTTTCTTTAGATAGTCTATATACTGTAAGTACTCACAAGACTGAGGAGGCAGAGGCGTTTTTAAGCTGTTAATACTTTGTTATTTCCTTGTCTCATGTTGCTAATATCCTCTGACAGTCTATCACTACAAATAACAAGAGAACATGTACCTACACCTCTTGGTTTGTCTTCCTCACTTTTCTTTAACTGTGCTTAATCCTGAAGTAAACTGAGCCTAGTCTGAAGAAAGATGTTTCCAGCTTTTAATTCATTCTGATAATGGTGTTTGAAAATACGGGTATCCTGTGATAGTTCTTACATGTAAATCCTTAATAGACTGATTTTTGTGGGGGCTTTTTGGTTGTTTTTTTTCTTTTTTTTTAAATATATGAATTCTGGCTACAGTAAATCTACAGCAAGCAGAAGATTTGTTTAGTTGTCAAGTCTGTCCCTTGCCTGGGATTTTAACTGCTGAATATTGTTAAACCCAAACCTCTTCATTTCTTTGGCAGCGGGAATCTTCATTTCTTAGTTGTGCAGGGTACATTTTGTTCTTCCTCTGAAAGTTTTTGTTGCACTCTCTGGGTGTGTATGTGCCTTATCCTAGCCCCTTTTTTAGAAAAAGGCAGTCAGAGGTTGACTTAAATGTTGAAAACAAGGAGCTGGACTCAGCAGTAACAAGCTGTGCCTGCGGGTGGCAGTTGGAAAAGGATTGGGTAGCTTCCTTGGACACTTCATTTTTTGGGGCAGCTGGCTGGCAGCTTCTTGGCTTCTTCATATTCTTGGTGGTGCCAGTTTTGTATGCAATAAAAGCCACTCTCGGTGGAGCAGCCTTAACTGTATTCCTCTCTTTCTCTAGGAGATAATTTGCGCTTTTGAAGCTGTCAGTGCAGTGTTTCCAGCCACAAAGCGATGAACTGTAGCCATCTTCTTTGTGGTTTTTATGTTTACGGAAAGTAAAATGTCACGTTGTTGCTTACTTATTCATGTATGTAGTGCTCAGAAGCCAGGAAGCACGGTTTTGCTCACAGTTGTCATTGGCTCTGGATGCACTTTCTACCTCTGACGTCTTGCTGGCTGGCTAGGAATGTCAGAAATCGAGTAAAGATCTGTAAATCTCACAGTCCTCCATGAGAGATCATACTGGAAGTGAGTTGATTTCATGACAGTGGTGTTAAGGATCCATAAAATTCACATGATTTAAAAAAAAACATATATAGCATTGTGCAAATAAATGATAATGATTGTGAATTGTGGGTTTTTTTGAGTACAGTTGTTTTTAATAAGTATCAGGCAGTTTTCCTAAAGTACGCGAATACGTCATGTGACCATTACAGAAATCTAAAGTCCTAAAATTATAAATAGAGAGTTTTCATGTGCATTGCAAGTGTTGTCAAGGTGCTGTGAGAGGACCTCGTATATCCGTAATGTGGATGGGAGTGGGTTGGTTTGTGCCTCTCTCGGGTTGTGTCTAGGTTTCTGATTTGATTACGTGTGTATTCCTGAAAGAATAAACAAACGTGACTTTTTTTGGACAAAATCAACACGTTTCTCTTAAATTTTTCCATTTCCTAAAGAAGAGGAGACAAAAGAGGCTCCCATGGCTGAAGGAGAAGAGGAGGAAGACAGCGATGACGATGTTGAACCAATTGCGGAATTCAGATTTGTACCTAGCGACAAATCAGCCTGTAAGTGAAGAGGGAAATCGCGTTTTAGCTTGAAGTCCTGGCTATATGTGGAAGACGTCTCTGGTACAGAGATGTAAATGATGTGATCCCTTAGTGTCCTTCTCTAATTACTTGATTTCTGTGTGCTGAGAAGAACAAAGCTAATGGTTTTATCTTGCTTGAAACTGGAATATTTCAGGCAGCTGCTTCTCAAGGAAAATTCCAATGTTTTAAAATAGAGACTTTTCAGTATAAACACATGATGCAGATAATCTCTGTACATTTGCAGAGAACTTGTATGGGAAACAGCTTTTTAATTACAAATTCAGTGATATTTGAGTCAGCGACAGTTTCATGAGGAATATGCTAATGTTCAGACACCACCACTGGAAAGCAGTCGTATCCCATCTGGTATGGAGCTTACAGTTGGATCCAAGTTTTAAGAATCTTATGTATTAGGTGCTGCAAGAAATCCTGTAGTGGGTAACTACAGCCTGAATTGTCCAGAGATAAGCCTTTGTCATCAGTGAAATAATGGAAAAGCACTGGACTGGATCTAGGAAACCTAATTTTTTCTTGCACAGCTGCTGGCTGCTTGGATGATGTTTTCAAATATGAATTCAGTGGTGGTTCTGGTAAAGGAATATTCTTGGTCTCTCTGATCACTCAGTCCAGGATTTCTTGCCTGTTGTTGTGGGGTATTGTTGGAGAAACAAGGGAGATTTGTGTTCATTTGTGTTCGTACAGTGGAAGCCATGTTTTCAGCGATGTGTGAATGCCAAGCTCTGCACCCAGACCCAGACGACGAAGATTCAGACAACGATTATGAAGGGGAGGAGTACGATGTTGAGGCCCACGGTTCGTAACAGTTGTTTCTTTCGAAATACCTACCAGCACTTGGATACCTGAAACTTGTCCTACAGTATCTGTTGTGAGAATGGTTTGGTCTGTTAAGAAGTGCCTTGTCATCTCGCCTAAACATTCTTTATGCCACAGGCACAGTATAAAAACTCAGAAATCTGTAATTTACCCGTCACGAATCACTGGAATTCAGCAGAAACATTGTTCTCATACTCAAAAGCCCCAAGACGCAAACATCAGCCTTTCCTGTTGCCAGTGGACGTGCTAGCAAAAGTTCAGTGCCCATGCTGTGGCGTGGTCAGTTCGCGTCAGTGTGTATATTCCGTAACTGTAAACCTTTTAATCTCAGTCAGTTAATCTGAGCACAACTTGCCTAGCTGTTGTCCTGTTCCTCTACCCCTGCTTGACCCAGGATCCTAAACTCAGGTCTGATAAACATGAACTTGTTTTTGCAGAGCTAGAACAAGGTGACATCCCGACCTTTTACACTTACGAAGAAGGATTGTCGCATTTAACTGCGGAAGGTCAGGCCACTCTGGAGAGGTTAGAAGGCATGTTAGCCCAGTCTGTCAGCAGTCAGTACAACATGGCTGGAGTGAGAACGGAAGACTCGATAAGGGAGTTTGAAGGTAAGAAATGCTTTTGTTTTACTAAAGAATATATGAAAGCAGCGGTTCTCCAGTCTGGCTAATCTGTAAACACCAGGACTGAGCAAGTATCATGCTGTGGGTGATGCCTTACCGCCCTGTGTGTGTCAGCAGCAGTTTTATCTTTGTTCACAACCACAGGTTGTAAAAATGTCTGTGGCCCTAGGGGCAACATACTGCCTGCTGTGGATTGAGGGCTGCTGTGTTAAAGAACGAGGACTGCTGCATTAAGAATTCTTGATTCTTACTGGTATGATTTCCTGGAATAGTGGTAGGGTGAAGTTGATTTATGATTAAGAAAAAAACCTAAACTTGTCAGTGTATGCTGGGATTAGGAAGCAATTTCCACTCTAAACAGGTAATAGTATTTTTCTTGAAAATACCCTATATTGTAGGTTAATAATTCTCCTTACAGAGTTCAATGTAAATTTAGAATCATTGAAATACACTGGAACAGATTAAAAAAAAAAGATTTGCTTTTCTGAAGGGTGCTGTCTCTTAATGCTACTCGTTGTTCAAACATGTATTTAAGGAGTAAGGTTTCTTTTTGTTGGGGAAAAAACCCAATCTCTCAAATTTTGCCTTTTCTGCTTGCTGTTTTCACTGGAGCGATGTATTACCTGGGAGAAGAACAGGGAAGTAGTTTAGTAGTATTGCTTCTTTTTTTGATATGAATCTCGGTGTTTTAGTATGGCCTGACATTTTTGAAGGATGAAAAATGATGCAGCTGTCCTGAATTTCTAGCTATCAGCTTGCCTAGAATAGTCAACAGAATAATAACTGATCTGTTCTGATCCACATGGATGATTTTTTAATCTTTATTTGCTTTGTCAGTTTATCTTTGTTCCACAACTTTGAATGACTTTATATAATGTAAAGATAACCTTAGGTGATATACTCGTGTTTTAGCAGTGCCCTTCATTTGAAAATGTTGTCAGGTTTCTGAACCCCAAAATTTTGAAAATTAAAATAAATTGAACAGCAAGTATGTCACATGTCTCAAAGCCATCTTCATCAGTTTTATTTGCCTTCCTAATCTTACTTGTTACGGTACTGCTTCTTGGTTTGCTACAATTATTAATATCCCCAGGGCTGCTCAGTTTCAGAATTCTGTTCTTTTTTGACGTAGCATAGAGCCGTTGTTCCTTTTTTCAGCTTTATGATGGCTGAGAGCAGTTGCAGAACAGGATCCAGCCTCTTTCTGTTAGAGTGTAATTAAAGCTATTAAAAGGAATCATGCCATTTGTTACACTGAAACGTCATTTAAAAAATGAAACAGTTTAAATCCAGTATTTAATTCTTTTTAATAAGATAGGGTGAGACAAGGCTGTAGGAAGCAGTGGCGTCTTTAAGTGACTGACTGATAGAGCTGGAACAAACCCACAAAGCTGTGAGCACATCGGTCTCCTTAGGCCGCTTTCAGAAGTTCAGCGAAGGATTTTTCTGCTCTGGCCATCTCTTGTCAACAGAGGGCACTCGCTCTCTTTCGTGTGCTAACATCATCTGCTTGTGTTGGTGGCTGTTTTTCAGATGGGATGGAGGTGGACGTAGCACCAGTAGTTGCGGGGCAGTTTGAAGACGCAGAAGTCGATCACTGAGGAGGACATATGCTGCTGTAAGTTCTTCTGTCTTCCAACACCAATGCTCTTCAGTCCCGCAGAGCCTTCCATCTCTGTAATTTGTGTAATGCAAATGATCCCAGATCTCCTACGGGAAGTATCTTGTGATATCAGGATGATGCTGATTTAGAGAAGGAAAAGGTAGCTGTAGTTATTATCACAAGTATGGAAAGATGTTCAGTGGTCTGTCCAAAATTGCCTGTCGGCGTAAACCATCATGCTGCTTGGGTAACCTGCAACGATGTGCCTGTCTGCAAGACAGGTCAGCTGTTTGGTAAATTTAAGAATTGCCTGATCTCAGAGGCTCTTAGATGCTGATATATGAATGCTGCAGCCATCGCTGGGAAGTTACTGTCCTTAGCATCCGTTATTTTGCCCTTAGTGTGCAAGGTTTCCCAGGCCTTTCAAGGGGGCAGAACACTTCACAGTGCCGCGAGTCCATCTCTTCCTTCACTGTAAGTGGAGCAGGAACAGTTCCTGGTAAAGTTACTGAGCAATCTGGATGGGATTGTTGTCAGAAGTGCACAACTTACAGACAACACCCTGCTTAGGTGGTTGCGGTACTGTGCCCTCTTGCTTACCATCACCTGTACTGCTTTTCTCCTGTCAGTGGCACTATAAGATGTGCCGGCGTTTCCTCGCTGGCACCAGGAAGAGCAGCTTATTCTGGGGCTGCATTTGTGGAGATGCACAGGCACAGCGGGGTTATGATTCCACCCCTGCCTCAGCAGTGCTTGCTAGCGCACAGTTTGCCCATGCCGCTCAAGCGGTGGTGCGTTGTCCCAGTTCTTCTGCCTCGCTAGGAAGTGAGACTGCCAGCTCTCACCTTGAAGTGAGCGCGGAACTGTCCCACTTGAAATGTCGGAGAAAACAGTTGTGGGGCAGACAGCAAAAAGTCCAGGGGAGAAAAAAAGGGGCAGGGGAGGAAAGGGCCACAAATAGGAAGATGACACGCTGAAAAAAATCAATGGAAATGGGTCAGAAGTAGTTGGTTAGGGATTGTAGTGTTACTGAGAGAGGCTGTTGCGGAGGGGTCTTGCGCATCTGCTTTCCTCCTCCGTTGCTTACTTTATTTCGTTGCTGTTGATACTCCCGCAGTTCTGAAAGTCTCTGAGTAGCCCTGTGTTCACTTATGGATCTCAACCACTGCCACTGGTCCTGAATTAGTATTTATTGTTGTAAGAGTAATTAGTATTTATTGTGTAAGAGCTCAAACTTTTCTTCAGTTGCTCCTCCTACCCTGGGAAAGACTTTGCAGTACAGAGAGTTCTTCTTCCAAAAAAAGTCAAGATACTGGTTGCCTCGCCACTGGATGGTTACCTTATTTGATAAAGGGCACATTTTAAAATTAAGGGAAACTCTTCAGCTGTAGATAGGGTGACTCTTAGTGAATGGAAAGCTTGACTCTGACTCCATCTCCAAGATGATTTCAGTCTATAGTTTTTTTTAAAAAAAAAAAAAAAAAAAAGAGAAAATAGTGTTGTTGAAAATTGAAATTTGAATGCTTATTGTCCTGGTTTAAACTTGAGCAGGATTAAGGGGAGTTAGTGGCTGGTAGCAGATCTCTAAGGAGCCTGAAAGTGCTGGTGGAAGTGGTGCTGACTGATATTCTAGCGAAGTGCAAAACACATCCTGTAAGAAGTAGTTTTGGTCAGTGGAATTCTCCCTGCTGCTTACTCCGTGCTTTCCACGGCGCGGCAGGTGCCTGTGGGAGATTAATGCTGTGAGAGGTGACTGGATAGGGAGTCCTGCTGCTTGCTCCTAAGCTGTTGCTGCTCGGAACTGTGGAGCTGATCCCTGTCGGGGCAGATCAAGTGATCCGCACGTGCAGCATCAAGTGTTGCAATGGCATTGCTCCAGGTAGCAGTTTGGGAGCTGCAGGTGTGACAGGCCTTTTTA
Source organism: Balaeniceps rex (assembly GCA_013401315.1). Classification (NCBI taxonomy): domain Eukaryota; kingdom Metazoa; phylum Chordata; class Aves; order Pelecaniformes; family Balaenicipitidae; genus Balaeniceps; species Balaeniceps rex. The sequence goes on along the minus strand of VYZW01029645.1, from coordinate 9,688 downwards.
AAATAACCACCAGCCCGAGCGCAGTGATGTAATTTAAGTAAGTTCAAAAACCTAGCATGTATGGCAGCAATAAACAAGTGAAGGTGCGAAGTGACAAGAACAGCTGTTGCAGGTCTGTGCTAATCACCCTGCTAACAAGTTTGAGCAGGAGGGTGGCTTGGTTCTACACTCTGTGCAAATAGGGGCAGAGAGGGAGTGTGCTGTGATCCTCTTGGTACTCTCTGGAGCAGCTCAAGCCTTTTACCTTTCTGAACTGCAAAAACGATCTACAGGAACATCTTATTGGTGATCCTTTAGAGAGCAATGTGCTGCCCTGCCTCTAAAGCGATGCCCTTGTGGGGCGCTCATGTTGCATGTCGCTGCTCATTACCCAAATGAGATGTGACAGTTGCCCGCTGAAGCTCCTGCAGGACTTGCTGACGGTTGATGTGGGACATTTCCACCGGCCTTCTAATAAGTGGCGTTTTGTCTATCGCATCACAAGGTCACAGTAACTGTTCCAAAGCAACTGGTGTAGTCTGTGTGTAGCGATGCGATGGGGTCTTCCAGGGCACAGGCGTACAAGTGCGGATTGTAAGCGCATGCTGTCCTTAGCTGACCTGAGTTTAGAGCTGCTGCCAAAGGCAAAGATGCTCAGCCCTTCTGAAAATTAGTGGCTTTGCAGTGAAGTGCTGTCCTCCGTGACTGCAAACAACAGATAGCTGCTACTTTGTAAAGATTAAGAAGTTTTTATTTTAATGCCAATTATGTAAACTTGGTGTCTTGTATCTTTCAGATTCCTCTTGTGGCACTTCCAGAATAAGCTGTAAAACTGAAGGCATTGCAGTGACTATCGGGAGTTAACCTTTCTTTTAATGACCTAAGCTTAGACATCTAGGTCTATAAATGCTTTTATAGATGTTTAAAACAGGGTTTGACATTTGTGACCACTATGGGGTTATTTAAAAAAAAAAAAAACAAAATGAAAAACAACAAAACCTCTTGCATCTAACACTTGAATGGGGCTAATCAGGGGTCATTTCAAAGAAGCCTTTGTAGGAATTCTAGGACTTCAGAAATAAAACTGTAAGTAGAACAGAATTTTAGATTGTCCTAGAATTTTCCATATTTTTGTACCTGTTCATTGAGTCAGTGGAGTAGAATGAAAATAGAAATGTTACAAAGATCAACTAAAAGGAAATAGGGTTGGCAGGATTAAAAGCAAAGCTAAATTTAATGCCCCGCAAGTAACTGCTTTATTTGTTCAGTGCTATCCCTTTCATTTCTCGGAGAGCAGTTTGGGTGGTAGAGGAGATGGAATAAAGTCTGTAAAGTCCTGAAAAAGAGAACTGTTTTGTGTCTTTGTATTAAATGTTAACGACATTGTTAAATAAACTAAGATTTTTGTATCTCACGACCAACCCTGTGTTGCAGCTCTCAGTCCTTTACTTCAGCAAGCGGCTGACAACTCTGAGCAGATGTCCCTTCAGCTTTAGCACGCTCTTCTCTAACAAAAAAAGTCCAGGGAAGTCGTTTTTATCATTTACCTGGATGTGAGAATAAAAGGGCAGAACGTTTGTGGAGTGCACCTTTAAGACAGAATTAGTCTGCGACGCATCCCAGACTTAGGAACCCGGCTTTAGATTGCTAAGAGCTTAGTCCTGCTGGAGCTTTTACTCTTCCATCTCTCTGCATGGTGGTGTTTCTGCCATGGGGCAAGGGCAGCAAATTTTGGGTTCCCCTTCCCCCCCCAATATTCAAATGGAAGTCTGATACCAAACTTGTTCCACTTTCATTTGAGGTTGACTTGTGAATTTTTTTCAATATAATTATGTTGGTATATGAACAGTTTTCTTTACCAGTCCTACACTCTTGGAATAGTGCTGAGCAGTCCTGCCCTGCTTAGCACATTGGGATGTGGTTTGGTTTCAAGGTACGTGAAAATTATAACCGCTCTTTGTTGAATATTCATTAGGAATGCCAGTCAAATTAGTGATGCTTTAATAGTGTTGTGAACTATTGATGTTGCTGAATAAATGAACTATTTAGCATGTTATGCAACAAGACATTCTACAAGAATGTCTTTCCTAGCCCTTTTATGTGCATATGTATATATATTTATGAAAATATATGCATGTTTTTGTTGGGGATACAGAGTAACAAAGGAGGGTACAGAGTGATGCTTTAGTTTTTGCACTGCCATTTGGAGAATCTTCGCGTGGTGAGATTTTGGGACAGCTAAAACTCTACCCGCACCGTAGTTTAGGAAAGAAGGCTCATACAATTCTAAATCACCATTCATCCGTTAAAACAGACTGGGTTTGGGGTTTTTTTTTTGTGTAAATTTGAGTTGTTGGACTGTGGTCTTTCTATTGTTTTTCATATTAAACTGCAGACTACCTGTCACATACCCTTGCAGACGGGCACAGTTAACCTACAGGGCAGCTGGACTATACTCGGTTCCTCTCGGTGCTCTCGCACTATGTCCGAGCAAGTAGGAAGCTCCAGAGGGAGAATTTGTTTTGTACTAATGCAGAACTCCAGGAGCAGACATTTTATGATGCTTCCAGTCAAATCAATGGAGCAAGATTAATTTCGGTCAGGCGGAAACAAACCTGGATGAGCCCTGAAGGTAGCGTTGAGAAGTATCTTGTGTGGATTTACAAGTTTCATTAAAACTTTCTATTTAAAGTATGTGTAAGTGTTCTGGGAACACTTATACTTCATAAGCATTCATTACTTTGAATGAAAAATACTGATTTTTGTCTGTACTATCAAAGCCAGTTAAATTCTTCAGTTCCTAACAGTTTTAGTTTTCATTCTTTCTGCCTTGTTTTTTTTTTGCTCGTTTTGCCTTAATTTAGTCAATTTAAGGCTTGTCCATTTCTTAGCGATTTTTTTTTTCTTTTTTTAAAATCTACTTCTAGTGGCTATAAATAGAGCAACTACTTGTTAATCATCCAGATTTGTACCTTTTTTTTTTTTGAACTTTATGATATGCCAAAATAAATAATGTAGATATACAGAAGTCAGATCTGACCTTTTTGCTTTATGGACTTTGCTTTTGCAGGCTGTCAAAAATGACGTGGAAGTAGGGCCTCTAATCTAACAAGTCTTGGCTGCCTCTAGGTTTGTATCTCTGCTTCCTCTCTTCCCTGGCCGCCTGTTTTTATGCTCTTTGAGGTTTATTTTTGAGACCTTTACTCTGTGGGCCTCATGGGCTCAAAGGAGACATGCAAATCAGTTCATTAGGTGAGGCTCATTTCCGTAAGAAACGAGGCTAAAAACTGGGCTTGAGTATACCAGTAAAGGCAAAGTCCCAGGGAGGAAAAAAAAAAAGTAATCTGTAAGGAATGGATCACTTCAAAAATAGGTGAAAGGGATAAAAAGCAAGAAAGTGACAGGTAGAAGCCTCCTGAAGCATGTTTTAGAAGCAGTACATGGTATAAAAGCACGTTTTTAGAGGTCTCGTGCATCGGGTTTCTGTTCTAGCAGCCCTCCATGGACGAGTTATAAATAAGCGGATGAATGTAAAACCAGCTGAAGGATTGCACCTTATCAGGCTCACAGGGTGGTGGTGTGTAGTCCTTGCCATGAAGAGTTTCACCAAAGGTAAGTTTCCCTCAGTAGGCCTGCTCGCACTAGTATCGAAGAGCTGCTGAACGATAACCCAGGAGTTCTAGTTCTCTTCAGTGTATTGGCAGGCTACTTTATTTTAATGACTGAATACAGGGTCACAGATAAGACTCTTTTCTATGAAAAGCATGTTCGAACAGTCGATTTCATTCTGCAATATAATCTTAAAGGTACCTTGGAAAATTAAAACGAGAAAAGATTTTATTGCAACAAGTAAGAAATTACATGAAAATATTTACTTCCCAAACTCTTGCAAAAAAGATAGCTGACAACAGTAGCTGTTTAAGACTTGGTTCATGATTTTACTGTGAAAAAACCCTGATTCCCTCCCTTTCTCTTAGAATTTGGTCTGCAAGGTGACTTGGGTAATGAGTCGAGGGGCCTACTACTGAGATCTTTGTAGAACTTGTTAACCATCTCTCCTTTCAAACCTAGTGACTATAAAGTGAAAAACTGAATTTAGTCTTAAATTTGAAAAATATATTTTGGTGTGTATAAATATTAAGAGGCATCCAGAAGAAGAAATCTCATTCTAGAAACAGAACTTCAGGGGATGGTACCTATCGGTCCTACAGAACTTCAGGGGATGCTACCTATCAGTGCTCTTCACCTCAGCTAATGCTATAAAGGGCGTGTTTGTGCCAGTTTGGGTATGTAGCTTTCCTGTGGTTTTAGCTCTTACCTATTCTCTTGTATTGCAAATTCATTTATTTCAAGAAAAATATCTGACAAGTTACATAAAATCAAGGTCAAATCAAGTTCCACATGATTCATCCCCACCTACTGTGTCTACTTTACTATGTGAAAAAGCAGCAGTAATCTCAGATAAAGTAGGTTTTTGGGTTTTTTTGATTTTTTTTCCTAACATGCACTTTTATCTGTGTGTCTACAGAATTTTATGGTACTTTATTACCGCTCTTTCCAAACAAGACAAACACTCAATAGACTATAGTGAGACAGGATGGGGCAGAGCCTTCTGGAAAGGAAGCGAGGGGTTACTTACCTGCACTCGGGTATAATTAAAACAATGCTGGTCCTACAGACTTTTACTTTTGGTGTAGGGTACCTCTAGAATAGAGCTGTGGAGACTCTTCTAGGGAGTAGTGTAGCCCTTCTTCCTCTCGGAGGTATGTGTATTGCAAGTAGGAATATGATGAGGTCACTACAAGAATGAAATCTTCAGCTCCTTTTTTGCAGGTGCCTTCTATGGGAAGAAATCCGATAAAATCAAACCTTGAAAGGACTGGGTATTTCTCTAAAATTAGTTTTGCATGCTGTTGTAATAAAGGTCAGCAGATGGCACTTATGGCTAAAGTGACAAAGTTTCAATGTTTTAACAGTCCTTTACATTCATATGGCTTAACTGAAAATGTTGGCAGATATTTTCAAAATCCCAATATACTATTACAAAATAAGTGTTTGAATACAAAGTTGTAAGTCAAATATTTCAAACATGAAATCTGAAAATACAACTGAAAGGTGGTGTGGAAGTTGATGTCGACAGTTTAATGAAAGCTTCATATCTGCAGATGTTGACTGTATTTTTTTAATGTAGTACTGCTAGATTTCAGAATTTGATGTCTCAGGATATCCGAGGAAGGATTTCGTCCCATATAAAAGCCACAAGTATTGTACCTGAAAAGAGAAATTACAGAAAGGACCTTTATTTAAATGTATTTGAGAAGGACACAGTACTGGTATTGAAAATAAACATTATTCAAGTATTTGAGTGTCTAACAGGCAATACAACAGGGATTGCAGAAAAATGGAATTACCTGTTGAAAGGGCTAGAGGCAGTCAGTACTTTTTGCAAACACAATCTTTTTCACAAGGAAAGCTTCCAGACCATGCAAATGATCCTTATGAGTTAATAACCTTGTTTTTCTTTGTATGCTTTCTGTTTTTCTTTAATGCTTTAATTCTGATCTGTATAAGCCAAGCCAAAGGCAGAGCAGTTTGACCAGGTGAATCCAACACGTGCACCTTCTTGTTGCTGTATCGGGCCTCCTTCCTTTGTAGCTGGATGTATAAATGACTGAACGAGTGACTAAACCTCCATTCCTCAGCCGATAGGATAAGGCTGAGTTTGCTAGCAGTGTCTGTTTTGATAGCCATATCCGTTTTAGGTACTGCAAATGGATATAGGATAGTGGGGTTTTTTTTGGAAGATCATTCTTGTTCTCTGAAGCTGAAAAATGGTAAAATTAGAGATTGTAGGTTCTTCATGAGAAGGGCACCTAAATACAGTATATTGAGACCATTTTTTTTTTTTTTTCTCCTGGGAAAAAATTTGTATATTCTTTNATAGTGGGGTTTTTTTTGGAAGATCATTCTTGTTCTCTGAAGCTGAAAAATGGTAAAATTAGAGATTGTAGGTTCTTCATGAGAAGGGCACCTAAATACAGTATATTGAGACCATTTTTTTTTTTTTTCTCCTGGAAAAAAATTAGTATATTCTGTTTCAGAAAGGGATTCTGGTTGAGAGCGTTTCTCACCCATTGCTTGTATATTATGAAGCTTCCTAGATCACAAAAATGCTTATTGGAGGGGGTCTCCAGTCCAATCTCCCACTCAGTGCAGGACTAGTGCCTATGCTACATAGGTCAGTGTCCCAAAAAACCTCCACTGATGGCGACTGTAGCACTTCTCCAGATAACTTGTTTCACTGTTGTTGCACCCTTCTCCTGGAAGTTTTCCTGGAGTCCAATCTGGACCTCCCACACCACAACTTGTGGCCTTGCTGTTGTTGCACTGTCTGCCAATACCAAGAACAGTTAATCTCCATCATCCTTGTAAGTACTCTTCAAATAACCATTGACTGCTCTTAAATCACCCTTTCACCTCATCTTCGTCAGCTTAAGCCCAGTTCCTTCAGCCTCTCCTCACTGATCAGGTACTCCAGGCCCTTCACCATCCTGGTATTCCTCCACTGGACCCTCTGTGTTCTCCACATTCTTCTTGAACCAGGGGACTCCAGACCAGGCATGTTCCAGAGGCCACCTCACAAGTGTTGAATAGAGGGAGACGATAATGTCCCATAGTCTGCTGGCCCCAATTCTCTGAATCATGTAGTTTGTCTCAGAGAACAAACTGTTGTAGCAAACTCACATTCAGGCCACTGTTGAACATACTGAGGAGTATCAGCTCCACTATTGACACCAGGATGCTCTGCATGTTACTGGCCATCAATCAATCAACCAGATGTCAACCCATTATTACATTTTGAGTTCAGTGGTTTGGCCAATTTTTATTCCATCTAACGGTCTTTTTGTGTGGCCCCCCTACTTTGACTTTGAACCAAGAATGCTGTGGGAGATGGTGTCAAAAGCCTTACTAAAGTGAAGGTATCCACTGCTCCCCGCTCATTCCCACAGACGTTCATTTATTATGGAAGGCAATCAAGCTGGCCGAGCATGGATTGCCCTCCCTAAATTTGTGCTGACTGTTCCTTATTGATTATCTCTGCAGTTTTTACATGGTTGGAAATGGATTCCAAGACGAGATACCCCACTATCTTCCCAATGACTGAGGTGAAACTAACTAGCTTATAGTTCCTTGGCTTCTCTTTCTCCTCCTCCTCCTCTTCTTTAAAAGCAGGCATAGTATTAGCACATTTCCAATTGTCAGGAAGCTCTTCCAACTGCTGTAACTTCCCATAAGTGATGGGCAACAATAACATCAGCTAACTCCACCTGCATTTTTAGGTGAATCCTAGTAGAGCCAATGGATTTGCATTCATCCAGCTTCTCTGTTGTTCCTACCCTGTTGCTCCCTCACTATTTACTGCCTCCTTTCCAAAACCTTACTGTTTCACACAGAGGTTTGGGAGCAGACTTTGCTTGGGAACACTGGGCGGGGAGGGGGAAGAGTACTTTTCCATGTCACCCATCACTAAGTTGTCTCCCCTATCCACCAATGGACCCGCATTTTTCTCTGGACTTCTTTGTCATTAGTATATTTGTAATGCTATATGTCCCTAGTCTGAGTTCCAGCTGAGCTTTGACATTCCTGATTTTGTTCCCAAATACATGTGGAAAGCTTTTATACTCCTCCTTTGCTTGCCTGTCTGTTTCTACTTCTTACATGCTCTCCTTTGCTCATTGGGAAGCTTCTTGTCTAGCCAGCAGGGAAAGGCTTTGTGTCAAAATTCCCAGTCTAACTACATGACAGATTGTTCCTGCACATCAAAATGTGTTGCTGAGCTCTCACTAAGCTTTTTTGAAAACTCACCTTTCCATGGGATACTTCTGCCATTTGTGGCAGCTTCCGAGGGAATTACTACCAACCTAACAATTCCCTAAACAAGGAGAATTTTGTTCTCCTGAAGTCAAAAGCCCCAACAGCTCTGCTATTTACCTTCCCAGTCTTCCTCTGGACCCTGAACTCTTGTGAGGACTACAACCCAAGTGGCCACATTCACCACCCATTCTTCCCTGTTTGTGAGCAGGTCAAGTACAGGATTAGCACTCACTGGTCCTTTAGTATTTAAATTAGACTTGATTAGTGACCATTTTCTTAGGAACTTCCTGGGTTGCATTCACTCACTGCATAAGAGTTTTTCTCTGTCAGATAATGTCTGCATAGTTGAAAACCCATAAAAGGACCAAGGTGTGGGAGTAGGAGACTTCTGCTAGTTGTTTGTTGAAACTCTCCTTTGCTACCGAGTCCTCGAGATGCTGATCACTTCACTGCACACAGACTTGCAATTCTTGTTTCTTTGCTAAGCTCCATGCTTAAGAGTACTGAACTTGATGGAAACCTCTGAATACCCTCTTCTCTGAGCAGAAAGGTGAAAGTTTCACCTGTAGTCTTCTCCCTTGCTTACCTCCTCCATTTATGTCTACTGCTAAGCGACTTTTGTGGCACTTACTTTCTATCCTGATGGTGAAAAAACATTTTCTTCTAAGGAACAGTATTAGTCTTTCTGGTAAAACTGATCTAAAGCAGTGGGCATTGATTCTGTTTTTATAGTGTTAGAAACCTAGCAGGATGCTAAGCTGGCAGCTGTCCAGGAACGAACATCCCCTTTTATTGCCCTCGTGTCCAGTACCTTGTCACCAACCCTTCCATTCATAGCTGCCATCTCCCTGGTACTGAAAGAGAAGCATGAGCTCGGTCCCCATCATTACTAGTGATATAATCATGCCTGGACAACTAGCATGAATTCCTTTGGCAGTAAAACAGAAACTATCTTTGTTCCACTGGTACTTACTGTTTCTATGTTCACAGTGTAGGATTTAGGCCTGCCTATGCTAAGTCGTAAACACTTGCTGACATCTATATTTTACCACAGGAATTAGCTGTTTTAATGCTACTGGAGAATCACCTTCACCAAAATGTCAGTGAAGCCATTTTGAGAAATGAGTTCTTAACTACAGTTCCAGGATTATATTCATGAAAGACCATAAACCACCAGTAGATTTGTTTATCCCAAAAGAAAACTTCTACTTCCTCCTCTTCTTGTGAAGGTGATAATGAATCTTCCTCTTGTTCTAAGTGTCCTTTCTAAGAAAATTGTTTTAAAGTTGATGGTTAGGAACTCACTCATGGCTAGATCCTGGTATCCATTATATACTGAACGGTCTGGTCTCCTTGTCCTCATGAGTATTTGCTATGGCCATAAATGAGATCATATCGCACTTTGCACAGGCAATTTGAAGTTTCATGGTACGCTAGTCCATGGTTCTGCATATGATAGTTATTACAGCAAATCACAAAAAAGCTAACAGACTCCTAAAAGAATTCCCCAAAATAAGAACAAAGTAATTTAACCATCTAAGACACTGATGCTAGGAAAAGTGAGACATCACATTAGCATATCACTATGACCCTGCCAGCTTCTAGGAAGTCTGAAACTATTTCTGATGACACATGAATTCTGAAAGTAATTTTTATAACTAAATTTAAAATATCCCTTCCTCATCATCTACTTTTATCATTCTGCTTAGAGGTTCTTTTCACAAGAATTTTATCATCATAACAGGTCATTTTCCTGGTTGTCAAGGTTGGAGGCGGCCTGGGCTGCAGTGATCGTGCGCTGGTGGAATTCACGCTCCTGAGGGATATGGGAAAA
>VYZW01029631.1:4239-14426 GCA_013401315.1 Balaeniceps rex | reverse complement strand
TGGTAATGTTAATTAAGAAGCTTTTTTCCTAAAGCTTTTATTCCACTGAGCAGTTCTTGTTCCTGACAAGGAGTATTATATGAATACTTCTGGAAAGAAATTTGAATCCTGTTATACCTGTTGAGCAATGAGAAGGTAATTTAGTCCTTTAAAAGATGTTTTGACAAAGCACCTCTTGATAGAAGCAATATACCTTGTGAAATGGCACATAGCAAAGCCAGAGGAACTGGCTTCCCATATGTCTTCCGTAGCTGTAGTACATGATGTAGACAGAAACAAATCCAGAAATATTACTTATTGTGAGGATATCTGGACTGGTTCTTTCAAAGAAACTGAAAATAAACCCAAGTCAGAGAAGAGACAAATAACTTCTTTACTAGTAAGGGAAATGTTAATGAAGAAGAACTAAAGGAAAATAGTTTCCTTTTAATTTACATTCTGTTTCTATTGTACGATTTGTGCTTATTTCACATAAGAAGTGTGAAATGAACAATAGGGAGCCACACTCTATACAACGGGAGAAAGAGATTTTTACTCGTAATGACCTCAGGAACATCATCCAATGCATTCAAAATGTTTTTACTCAGCAATTCAATAATAAAAGCAGAAATAATGTTATAGTTACACAGCACAATAATTTGGTGATTCTGTCTGAAACTTCCACATTGTGATTGGTTCAAGTACATTGCTCCTTCTTTGCATGTAGGGTATAAACTGAGCCAAGTTTTGCTACCGGTGCTTTTTTTTTTGCTACATGTTTCATGTGTATCCCAGACCAGGGACAACTGGGAATTGTTAATGTGACTCATTCACATGGGAATACATTGAAGAATGGATTGGCTTCAGTTTAAGACAAAGGAATTGGAGTAATATATATTCTTAGCAGAAAAAACAACTGTGTAGCTTGCAACAGATTCTCCCTTGCTGAGCTGGAGAATTAAGGTCTGAGGCAGGGGACCATAGGTCCCTGCAGAACCTGGAATCACTCAGAGTGATCAAGATTGTGGCGGGGATCTTCCCACGCACTGAAGAATTTCAAATGGATCTGGGTGGAGCTTTTCAAAACTGTGAAACATGAGGGCCTTTAATTCCTATAAAGTGTTCACATAAAGCTCACAGAAAAGTTTCTGGGATGCGAATTTTCAGCAGAATTGAGAGTGGGACAGATACACATCAGATACAATCACATCTTTCACAAGTTTTTATTGTATCAACTTACAACTTGGCTTTGATGTAGACTGACTTCCACTTCAGCTGCAGCCCTGTGGAACAAGTGATACTCAAATCTCCCATGCAAAAGCAGCTCCAGTTGCTCCAGTCCCTTTCTTTCAGCATTTCAACTCCTCTCCCACCTTCCCTAAACTGTTTGAAGCACAGTTTTTTTGGAGGACACCTTCTGATTTGTCGTCTTTTTATTCAGAAGTGGGAGACTGAAGGTTGCAGAAACACTGCAATGAAAAATGTTAGGAAACTTGTAACAGTTATTCTCTACAGGATGATGTGGAAGATGGAATATAGTCTAGTTCTCACCAGCGGGAAAGGCTGGCAAGAGTAACAAAATCCCCTTTAGCCATAAAATAAACAAACATTGCATGGGTAACTATAGAGGCCCAATTCTCCCACTGCTATGGTTGTAGTGTCACTAACTCAATAAGATTTCAAGGTTTCTCTGATAGCAAAGGATATCTCAGTAACTTGAACAATAGGAAACAGAAGTAATGAAAATTATCTAATTAGGTCGTGTTTGGATTACTGTGATAGGCCTTGTAAGAAATAGGCCTAAATTAGATTTTTGCATAGGAAACCTCTTCTATTCTGCTTCAGAAGTGATAAAAAATATTACTATAAACAAAATAATCATTATTATGATCAAAAATATTATCATTATATCCAGTTGCACATGGAAGCATATGGAGTTGAGAAACTCCAGAACAGTGAGGAAAAGGCAATTCACATCAAGGCTGGGGTCCTCGTGCTTCTTTCTGGAGGGAATAGGTTTTGCATGCTCTTGATTGTGGTACCCCCTTCACAGTGATAACACAACAGAGGCTTGAAGGATCTTGAGCCACTGAATTCATTACCACTGTATTGATTTGAGTTGCCAGCTGTATTAGGTGCAGGTAGTTTATACTAGAGTGAGGTCTTTTTCCAGTTTTGCATTGGAGAATTGTATTTACGGAACTATCAACATAGCACATATCCACTCCCACAAATCACATAAATTATATTCAAATGAACAATGAAGGTGCCGGTTTCCAGATGAAGACCATAGGTAAGACAGCTTCTTTCTTTCCAGGGTGACCACTGAGACAATATACAACCTCTTTTAAAAAAGAAATTCCTTGGTAAGATTATAATAACGCTGAAAATACTTGTGTACATTGTGGATGACCCATATGATCTTCTACTGCTGCAGGAAGTCAGGCATGCACGTTTCTCAGAACAGCACCAGGAAAACTAATTAGTTACTAAGAAAATAACACTAAATTAATACCAGCAAAGAAAGTGAATTGCAAATTATTTTGCAAACAATGGAAGATCAAAGTCATGAATATTAAAAGACCAATTCAAATAAATACACTTCTTGGTGCTATTACTTTTATGGCCTTCTTCCCAGGCAAGAATTCTGTATTAGAAACCTAAGTTCCCAGGCAATTCATGGGTAAAGTAAGATTGACACTTAGAACAACATGCTGTGTGTGTAGCTGCTGAGTGTTAAACAACTGGGTGGGTGACTGAGTTATTAATCCTGTCCTCAAGTCAAGCTACCTGATGCCTCTCCTGAAGACGAGTGCCTGAGTCTTAAAGAAACACAGTTGTATGAAGAACTTCAGTTTTATGGTCAGAGCATTTGGCCTAGAAATACAGAAATCTGGATTTAATATTTCCTTATTGCCCCCAAAAATTCAAATCCACACCACTTATTAAAAAAACTTCTGGCCATTATGGGTCTGAGGTGGAACATGATGCTGCAACCTAGTAGTCTGGACACTAGACTAAGAAAGTGAATGATCTGGAGGCAGCAAAGACTGACTGTTTAAAGGACTGGAAAATCTCTAAAACCTGCCCAGGGAGGAAGATCTCTTCAGAAACTATCCTAGGCACTAAATTACTCCAGCTTAGGTGTTTTTTCCATTATTTCCTATTCCTTTTCTAGTCATACTCATAGAAAGAAAAAGAAAAAAAAAACCCACACCTTTGAAACTGGCTAAGGAAGGGACTGTGTTAGAATTTCACAGCTCTTCGTGATGAAGAGAAGTCATGTTTTAAAAGAATGTAGTTACTTGCAGCTGCATTTGAGATGAACTTGAAAGCTGAATGTGTATTAGATATGCTAAGATATGCTATGACGATTTATCTCAAGTCGAGTTCCTTGGAGAACATAAGTAGGAAATGACATAATTTTGGATCCTAATCTAGCTGTATAAGCAAGGTGCGAGCCAAGCATTGTGAACTACTCAGCTATGCCAATTGTAGGCATCTCTGGAATTTAGTTTTAAAATGTGAGTCAGCTTGGTACTTTGAATGGTAGCTCAGTAAGGATTATTCTGAGTGCTGTTTGGACTTGATTTCCAAACTACATTGCAGTCTAGGTGTCTCATTCCTTTGCTCCTTTTGATACTTTGCCGGTTTGTTTTCAGGGAGATTACTGCACAGAAGGACAGAGTGTTGGTTTATGTAGTAGAATAAGAGTAAACATAAAGAGGATTCGGTTGTGTATAAAGCCATTTTACATGGCACGTTTTCTCTTTGGCTTTTAAGGTATCTAGGTATCAGGAAGTATTTTCTTCTAGTTCAGATAAAAAAGTTTATTGTGCTTTTGTATGCACAGCAGGAATATATTGTAGGCAGCACAAAAAAGGCATTGTTCCTAGGCTATTTTTCATTGTTTTGTTAGAGCATGCCTCAAGATAAACTTCTTCCTTCCAATTAGGAATCTGGCATGTTTCAGAGATACGGAATGTACAAGAATTATAATGATCAAGTAGTTGAATGTTTGAATGTGTGTCTAAAATGTATGGGTAATTGGTATAAAATGTGCAAATATTTGCCTAAGTGCCCTGAGACACTCTTCTTCGCATCTTAAAGAGAATATTATGGTATTGTGACTTCATGCAAATAACACCTTGTGTGATATGCTTTGTTCATATCTATTACATATATTTACATTTACATAATTCAGTCACTGAGTTTCCTCAGACTAACTGCTTTCCGCTGCTTTAGGAATATAAACATAGGAACCTGAATCTGTACTGCACATGTCAACGTATTGCTCAATTTATTTATGCAGATTACCTATATTGTGCTCTTACATGGAGCTGGAAGCAACACATCCATGTTTGTGAGGTGCTTATCGAGTGAACCATCCGGACCTAGTTGACCTTTATTTTCTCCATTAGTCACCATATGTTCTTTTAGCTTAATTTTTACCTACTTTGCAATATCAATGTTTTGAGATTATTCAGCTTATTACACCTAACAATTATCCCATTTGAGACTTAATTGACTATTCTGAATAACATTGTTGTCCTGGTCCTGCCATTGTAGTCTGCCCTTTGTCAGATGCCACCTTGCCTTGGAAAGATTCTTTTTCCCTTTCCATTTACAGACTGTACCAGAATGAACACAGGGAAATGAGAAAAAAATATGTAGTGTTTTGAAAAGAAAAAGTAAGTTGTAACTAATTGTCGTGGTTTAACCCCAGTTGGCAACCAAGCACCACACAGCCGCTCGCTCACCTTCCCCCCACCCCCGGTGGGATGAGGGAGAGAATCAGAAGGGCAAGAGTAAGAAAACTCACAGGTTGAGATAAGAACAGTTTAATAATTGAATAAAATAATAATAATAGTAGTAGTAGTAATAAAAACTGCAATGAAAATGAGAACAAGAGAGACAAACAAAACCCAGGGAAAAGAAAACAAGTGATGCAACTGCTCACCGCCCACTGACCGATGCCCAGTCAGTCCCCAAGCAGCGATCGGTGCCTGCCGGCCAACTCCCCCCAGTTTATATACTGAGTATGACATCATATGGTATGGAATAGCCCTTTGGTCAGTTTGGATCAACTATCTTGGCTGTGCCCCCTTCCAGTTTCTTGTGCACCTGGCAGAGCATGGGGAGCTGAAAAAGAAAGTCCTTGACTAGTCTAAGCATTACTTAGCAACAACTAAAACATCAGTGCGTTATCAGCATTCCTCTCATACTAAATCCAAAACACAGCACTATGACAGCTGCTAGGAAGAAAAGTAACTCTAACCCAGCCAAAACTAGGACACTGATACGCCTTAAAGACTCATGGAACCAAATGAATGAGATTGAAGAAGAGAAGACAGATTAAAAGAATTCCCTAAAACCAGAGGGAAGGGTACTTCACTGGTTAAAAACTTCAGGTGCATAATTTTCTGATTCTAAATCTTTCCAAGGAGACATCTCTAGAATTACTTATTTCAGTACTTTCCAAACCTTTTAAGTTACATCAGGATGGTTGGATAATTCTTGCCAAATAACTCTGAAAAGTTCTGTTTGGTTTATGTAAATATCATTTTAACTGCGTTCCCTCCAGAAATGAAGACTCCTGAGGGAGAATTTCACTGAGAAACACTGTAATAAATGCATAGAAAATGCCTTGTGTTTTCTGAAGGTGTGCTGAAGTTTTATGTGAAATTATGAGTAATTTTTTTTTTAAAATTACCCTTATTTCTAATCCTAGAACTGTAAAAATGAAATTACATTTTCCCCAAATGATAACGAACCAAGAAATATTAACTCTTCCTTTGTTACTTTATGCTCAGTGGATTTTTTGTGTGGGACAGATGTCCAGCTCTCTATTTCCCCATTCTTTCCTGACCATACTAATGGTACATAGTTCACTATCTATGCCTTCTTTTTTTCCCCATGGCATTCTGAGGTTTGTAAGGGAGAAGGAGAAATGTTTTGTGATAGTGTGCACATAGCATGACTATTCAGGAGGCTGTAGCACAGTCTCATTTTGAACTTGCTATCTAGCAGCATAATTCTATCAGCTTAACTGAAGTCATCTGTGACATATCAAAGTGTATATGACATCAGATTCAGCCTGCTCTGAAAGCTCTTTCCCAGAAGGTCTTGATATTGAATTCTCTGTGACAAGACAAGTTACTATTCTGTCATGAAGCCAGCTATCTCCATGAGATGATAGAAAAAACTGTGAATAAAACCCCAAGAATAAATGTCAATATATTGGTTATAAGATAAATATCATATCTAAAGCAAACACTGGAAATGGTACATATGATTACTGATTATTGTCTGCCTTGAGGCCTCTTTCAGTCCACAGAAAATAAGGAGCATAGAGTAAAAGTGAAGAGGAAAACACAAGAGGTTCAATACCCTTGTAAAAGGAGAGAATGGAGTAAAGGAACAGATATATAAAAGTTAAGTGGTCAGATTACATTCAGTGGGGGATAAAAGGCTTTTAGGATAGGATCAGCTAAGTACCAGAAATAAAAAGGTTACACTGGTTATAGCCAGACAGTGGGAGGTTCAGGGCTGGAGTGATAACAGACAGCAGCAGAGACAGGAAGATGATAAAACTGAATAGATGAAATAGGATTAAGAGAGACATAAATAAATTAAATCAACTGAAACCTGACTTAGCTTCTGCCATGTAATTATATACAGTTATTTTACTGATTATGAAGCTCAGAAAATTGAAGCCATTTTCAACAAGCCATGCCTGTTTTAAAAAAAAACAAACCAAAAACATGCCAAGCAAACAACATACACATACACAGAGGGAATATATTTTTGCAGTTTTCTTGACCTGTCTTGAAATATTTTCTTCTCTATTATAAACCTCCCTGTGTCAACTAGAGGAAGTAGCCATTCTGGGAAAGACATCACATCGTGCTGCTCAAATAAATTTTATAACAAGAAAATTCCCTGGAGAAATCTGAATTAATCAAGGAGTCTTTTTGCTGGCTTACAGCAGGGCCATTTTTTCACAAATCAGCTATGGGGAATCTATCCATCAAGCGGGTAAGATTTTTATATATATATTCTGTATTTGTGATTTAGTAGTTATAGTAGAATCTAGTAGTAGATACTAATAGTGAGATTCATCTTAAATGATTTTATTTGGTTGAATAAGCACATAGTCAAACTCAGTGTCATTTTTTTAGTCATTGGAGAGAGACTGGTGCCTCCAAAGTGCATCTACCCATTTCCATAAAGAAGGAATCTAGACAGCTAATTTTTAAATGCCTGAAGTTATGTGAGAGGAATATCACCCAAAGTGCCCCAGAAAGATTACTCAAAGTAACTTGGATATCTACTGTTATCAGTGGAATTATTTGTCAACACAGGATCTTGGTGGTTTAACTTCAGGATAACAGACCCACATTTGTATTTGTAGCCTCTGTTCTTTAGGGGTTACAAATTTTCTGTGGAAGATACTGGAGAACCTAAATGCTATCTCAGCTGCATGAAAATAGTCTAAGTTAGGAGAAACAGAGAGAAAAATAGTAATAGACTCTGTCTGTGATGTCTGTATTTATTTTTATGTCTGTATTTTATTTTTATGTCTGTATTTATTAATAACAGGTATGAATCGCTGCAGCTGTGAGAGAAAACATTTACCTGATGGTCAGCCCCAGAGTCAGCTATAGACTGGGAAAGGTGGCCTCAGGAGCTGCCTATTGAGCGCTACAAGCACTTACTCTGATTTGTGCTATCAAACATCTTTACAGAGGACTGTGGCCAATAAATTCACTTTCTTATCATATTTTTATGAGTCAGACACCATTATGGGCATGGAGTGGTATGCGCTGGGCCACCATGTGGGTCTGGGTCCTAGAGAGGCACAGTAGCAGGGATTTCAGTAAGTTATACATTTGCGAAAGCCATCCTCAAGTGGCCTTTGTTACTACCTCTTCTTATCTCATCATTCCTAAAAGTTTTATTTTTCCACACCCATTTGCAGTACACACTTAACCAGGAAATACCATGAATGAGTTAGCCGAGAAGTTAAGTTATAATAGTCTTATGAAAAAGAAATCACATAAATCATAGATGATTTGAGATCTCTTCAAAGTATAATGATGTTCTGATCTGAAGCTCAATAAATTATTAGGATGTCACTAGGCTTTAAAGAAGGCCTTAATAACTCTCTAGTGCCTTGATAACAGGTTTAGTTTTCCCCTGAAAGTTGGAGATCGTTGCAAATATTCTATTGGATCAGTTAGGGTCATTGCTTTAGAATTTAAATCCAGCTTGCCATTGAATATATGTGATTTGATTTGCTTATTACAGAAAAAGATAGTTAAACCATCTGAAGAAAAGCCTGGATTGCTGTTCAAATCCATGTTGCATCCTCCTAACATAGCAACTTCAGCATTTTATCTATTTGATTGGAAGGAAAAAAACCTACAAAGCTAAAGATTTTAAGTCTGAATTAAGGAGACTGATATTACATAGGAACATTGATTTGTTATGAGTAGATATTAAAAGATTACCTTCTAAACTCATATTTTGTGAATTAAGAGGGCAAAATACAACAGGTATTGATCTCTGCACATAGGTAAACAGCAGTTACAAATACAAATTGCTATTTCGCAACACCATTCATGCAACGTGTCCCAAGGAGCTCTACTTGCTATCAATAAAAAACAACAAAACTGCTACTGAACTAGATAAGCTTTAGAAAACAGATGTCTTTTAAGTAGTATTAAAGTCAGAAAACCAGCTGCTTAGGCCCAGCCAAAGGCTGATGCAGGATTTGAGAAAGGGAAAAGCATCCGTCTTTAAGTCACAGTCTTATCTGGGATTGGCAAAGGCCAGGTAATGGCTTGCTGCCAGTAAACCTACTCTGCTGATACGGGGAATGGGACAGATGGAACAAATCTCTCAGATTCTCCCATACTTCTCCAGATTGCTACCAAGAGCAACATCTTTTTGTGTTACCTAAACAGCTAGAGTCATTAGGACAGGGTCTAAGAGTCCAACCCTAAAACAAAAGTGGGATGAAACAGAAGCACCAATTCCAGACCCAAGGATGGAGCGGAACACAGATCCTTTGAGAGGCTATGCTAGGTCCCAAAACTGTGCTACATCCCCTTGGCATTGCTTGGCAGATGTTGTTTGTACTAGAGAAGAGTTTTAACATCCCTGCTCTCAGGTTGCTGCTGTGTAAGTATGCTGTCACCAGCTTGTATGGGTTTTGTGCAACCTATCAAGCCAGGAAAGAAAGTGCATATGTACATAAAGGATTTTGTTTGACTGAATGGATGATTTCCTACATCAAATGAAATAGTACTATGCCTACGTGGAAATGTATCAGATCACTGAGAATCAGTATTGGCTGGTCTTTTTGTTATTTTGACTGGTCACCCACTCCCCTCCTTACACCTGTCACTTCTCTTGTTGCCTTCTCTGTCCACTTCCCTTCATTCACATTTCTTTCTACTTAGGTTATTTTCTCTTAAGTAAACCTCAGTTCTTACAGAATAATGCATATGTAGATACAAACCAAAATGACATTAATAGTGTGTTGGGTGGTCTATTTGTATGTCATACTTACTTCCTTTTTTCATGTTTATCTTACCAGTCAGATGAAAGCTATTGAGAACAGGGACTATCTGTGATGATGTTTTTACACTTCTGTGAGCACCACTTTTCAGTTCGTGCCTGGAACTATATATTACATTTATTACAGTGTCTAATGGTGTGTCCCGTAATTAATACAATTAATAATTCTGAGCTTAGTGAAGTACCAATGTTGCATCAAAAATGCAAAGTATGAAAAAGATAAGAAAGATATAAGGCTATAGTATTTAAAAATAACAAACCAATAAAGAATTATCAGGAATATAGTAAAATGGATGATTGTCAGGAAGGAATATACTTTCAGGAAGTCACAGCAAATTATGTATTTGGCAAAGTACATATTTTAGTAAAATGTATGTTTATGAAATATTGCTTAGAAACCACGCCTTTTCAAAATAACATTTTATGAAGAAAAGCAGCTAAACAGTAGTCAAATGCCACTGACGCTAAGAATATTTACCTATGATTAAGGATGCTTCAGGAAAACAAAAATCCAATTGAATGTAATTTTTGCCAAAAATATGTGTCTCACATACAAGCTTTCCTAAATGCAACAGAGAGCTATGATGTTTACAAAGCTCTGCAGTATGTGACAACATCACATA
>VYZW01029618.1:5801-19392 GCA_013401315.1 Balaeniceps rex | reverse complement strand
AAAAGATTCTTGCCCTGCCTATGGACAATGCTGATATTTCTTAGAGCTGTGCCCTGAAAACAGACTGCTCCAATGCTGTAGCCACCACTGTGTCTGTAACAGCTGGTTCAGGCTCCTGTCTTGCTATGCTGTATTGCTCCAAAATGGGAGCTGGAGCGGCTCGGCAGCACAGAGGACAGGGATGAAACTTGTGCCTCTAAATTAGTTGGTCATGGCTGAGAAATCCCACTCTGTTCCCAGTGTCAAGCAACATGAAGAACTAGCCCCAGAAAAGATGGGCTGCTATGAGCTTGTGCTAGTTAAACCTTTTTCTTTTATGTATTGAAGAGTTTTTAAAAGTAGATTAAATTCTTTTCTACATCCAGAAACTTGAAGGGTCCTCTCCAAAATTAACCTATTCTGCAAGATCCTGGACCTTGATATCATGCTATTATGGAAAAGAACATCTAGGGAACTGGTTCAACTTTAAGTTTTCAGTTTCTCAGATCTGTACAATTTGGTATGTAACAAGTTGTTCTGTAACCGACAAAAGTCGCAAATCCTTTTTCTTTCCCTTCCTCTGTCCTATTAAGAAATCTTGTGTTTGGGTTTGCCAATGTCTAATGTCTCTGGCCTTCCTTTACCAAGGTCAGGGCTAAGGTGTCTCTCTTCTACCTACTGATGAGTTTTTGGATTCATGTAAGAAATGAACAACTCTCAGATCTCTATTCCTTTGTCAATTTTATTGAAATACAGATGACTGTTTTGAATTTGATCAAAAGAGAATTCATAGACAGTGTGGTTATAGATATGCTTGTCAGGTAAGCAAAAAAAATCCTTACATTCAGAATCTTAATATTTGATCTTAGATTAATAAACATACTAGGCTTCCCCTTTCAGTTGACTGAAGAATTTTATGGTATGTGAAGGAGGAGGAACTGCCCATATTCTTAAGAACAACTTTTTAGTTGATCGGGCTTTTAAAAGTGAAAGCTCTCTGAGATCATGTATAGTTTTTGAATGGTTGGATCCAGAAAGCTTTCATGGGCAACAGGTAAGATGTGAAGTTCGGTATACCACATCATTCTAAAACTTGTGTTTCCAGACTTGGGATGATGAAGTAATGTGTATGTGTTTAGGTTAATGCAAAAACTTTTTCACGCTTCAAGGAGCAGTATTTCAAATAACATCCTGCAACTTAAAGCATTGTTCTCTCTGGTTTCTAACTCTGAAACCAGCCAGAGACAGCTAGGTTGCAGCACTGTGCGATCAAAATTGCTTTTGACTTTGGTCAGAGTAGGCTTTCACAGGATAAATGAGCATTTGACCTAATAACACTGGACCAAACCTTCTTTTATTTGGGAAGTGACATGGCAACTTTCATATCCACTCAGATTAGATAGGCACTTTTATTCCAAGGTCACATCATAAAGGCATATACAGAATAAACTATGTGTTGTTCAATTTATCTATGTCAGGAGGACAGAAAAGGGAGCTGACCCTGCTAAACTTGATCCAGTCGTGCTTTCATGCCCAGGTACTGCTATTCTGGTAATGAGCCCTGTGCCCCTGGGGATAACAGGTGTCAGCATGATTCTTCTCTAACTGGCACCAAATGCTTTTTTGAAGAGATGTAATGGTTCAACAGGCCTGCATCAGGATGTGAACTGTGGAGTGACAGCATTTTGTCTTGCTTGAATCCCTGATTTTTCTGCATGCTTCAGCTGCTTCCTCTGCATAAGTGGAAATAGGAGATGTTAATGTATATGGTGGTTGCAAAAATTAATTGCTGTTGTATGTAAAGACAAAAAGAGCCACATGAGTGCTGAGCAGTGACAATGTTGTAGACTTTGTGAAGGAAGCTGAGAACCTAGTAAGAGGATGGTAGGTTTAAAAAAACCCCAACAAAAACCTGAGGATAAACAGTATATACTGCTACATCTTTCATGGTTAGAGCAAGACATTAAGAAAACTAACACAAAAAAGTATGGAAATATTATGGTAGTTCTTCTTAAACACTTAGAAGTCACATGTAAAACTGCTTCTAGCATTCAGAAACTTGGCTTCATAAACATTAGCTGTAACTGTAGGTCTTGTGTGGAACTGATTCCAAAACTAGTAAGAAATCCACCAAAATATTCAAATGTCACCTATGGCAAGAACCACGTGCAACACTTTAGTAATATAGAGGCATTTTGTATGTGAGTGTTTTTTATTTGGAAACAGCTGTCTTCAGGGAGCATGAGCATAGGAAGTTGAGAGTACTTCAGTTGTTTTGGACTGCTGTTAGTGGGTTTATTGTCTTTAGTGTGCATCCTTCTTATCTATATGAATGAAAGCTGAAATTCTTGTCCAGGACCAGAATGGTGTCCTTCTGTTGTATTAACAAATGGCAGCCTGATGGAGTGATAAATAATTTATGAACTTGGGATATTGATTTTTCTTTAGTGCTTATAGGAAATTATACGCTTGTGGCTTCAAGAAATAATTGGTCCAATTTAGTCGCATAAAAATTATAGTCCTCTTTAATTCTTTTCAAATGGAACTTTAATGACCACTGGGTGTGCTACAGAACAGAGCAGAAGAGAGGGTGTCTGCATGGACTAAAGAAATAGGAGGACCAGAAATGGCAGGTTTTACAGGTCTAACAAAAATGACCGCTATGGCAGTTGTTTTGAATGAAGGCTAATGGACATTTGTCTGATCACAAATGAGCCTTTCCACAGGGAAATATTGCAAATTATACTAAAAACACTTAGTACAATGCAAATTAGAGGTACAGAGTGCCTGATGTATTAGGAAAAAATGTTCCATTTGTAAAACTTGATTGAATAGGAGGTGGGTTTTGTTCTAATGCAAAGTATTTCTCTTTAGTGTAATGGTCTTCTATGTAAGCTCTGCATCTGGGAGGAGGGGTAAAAACTAAAGTAGGGGAAGGAAGCAATTTCAGTAACTTCACCAAAAGTAGAGAATCATAGAATGCTTTGGGTTGGAAGGGACCTTTAGAGGTCATCTAGTCCAACCCCCCTGCAGTGAGCAGGGACATCTTCAACTAGATCACTTGCTCAGAGCCCCATCCAACCTGACCTTGAATGTTTCCAGGGATGGGGCCTCCACTACCTCTCTGGGCAACCTGTTCCAGTGCTTCACCACCCTCATTGTAAAAAATTTCTTCCTTATATCTAGCCTAAATCTACCCTCCTTTGGTTTAAAACCATTACTCCTTGTCCTGTCACCACACGCCTTGCTAAAAAGATTGTCCCCATCTTTCCTATAGGCCCCCTTTAAGTACTGGAAGGCAGCAATAAGGTCTCCCCGCAGCCTTCTCTTCTCCAGGCTGAACAACCCCAACTCTCTCAGCCTGTCCTCGTAGGAGAGGTGCTCCAGCCCTCGGATCATTTTTGTGGCCCTCTTCTGGACCTGTAATTCAGTAAGTCTGAGTTTGTCTTTTTAGGGAGGGGAAAAACACCCTACTTTCTTGGTCAGGATATTCCATGATATTTCTGACTGATTCTAATTGAAATATAAGTACCTTGTGAAACATACTTCCCTGAATATTCAAGTTTGGAAGAACTACATTGACCAGCTTCCCAGGAATATAAAAAAAAAAATTGTAAGGCTCTTCTGTTCTCTTTGCTTAAAAATAATCAAGAATACTCATCTGCAAGCAGGTTTTAGTGAAATCACATGGTAGTCTGGCTTTTTACCGTTCTGGTTTTTTTAGAAAGCCATCAGGAAACTGACTTTATAAAACAGATATTCTAGAATGAGGTTTCAAACCACGCTGGAGCAATAGTTAAATTCTGTCTTCAAACCGTAAATGTCAATTACTTCAAAATGTAAAGGGATGAGTGTTGTTTGATCCAGCTTAAACATACAATTCTTTCTGAATAAAAATGGGGAAAATAAAACTGTTATTTCTATTGGCAAAAGAGTATCACTTGGATGTGAAGCTTGTGTAGGCTAATCCATTCTGCCCATCCATAGTAGGAATAAAACAAATAGGCACTATTGAAAAAATGGAAAAGCTGCAACAATTTCAGCACTAATGAGATGGTATTCATAACAACTCATACTGGTGATGCCTGTAATGCTAACTGTAGGCTTAATGTGGCATGTTAAATGGTAAACGGATGCCTGGTGTTAGAAGGAGGCCGAGAGTTGCAGAGCATCTCAAAGTGTTTTCCAGGGCAACAAACTAGATGCAGGGACTGTGACACAGGCAAGCAAGCAAAATGTCTTTAGTACCTTCTACCACCAGCCTGGGCACTAAAACAATACTATCAAGGTTTCAATCCAAAGTGCTGCCTGCCAGGGCGGTTAGCTGTATGTGCATAGCTATACTATCTTAGGGGCATAGCCTGCTAAGGGGATATACTGGATGTGGGCATTTTCTGCTCATATGCCATAGAGAATGTCCAGGTTGTCTGGGAAATGTGTGGGACTTCTGGTGTTCTTTGGACAGCTTACTCCTATGTCAGATTTGTGGTAAACTTGGTCTTAAATAAGCAAGGTGATGTCATGCAGATGTCACAAGACCAGCTTTCATAGTTGGTGGTTCATTTTAGATTGTTGAAGGGAAGGGTTGGTTTTTTTCCCCTGCGACTCTGGAGTTGTCCTCACCTGTTGCTGACCAACACAGAGAAGCTGTAAAATAAGTTTTGGTTATTCTGTTCAAAGCATGACACTGTTGCTAATGCTGTACCAGGAACTTGCTGTGGTGGTTATGTTGGATACAATGTCCTGTTTCTAGATGTGATTCTCAAATCTGCAGGTTTCTAGTTCAAAATGCTGATAATGGCTGGACAAGAATGGTCCTCTTGACTGTTTTATTCAAAACTCACAGTAGCTATTATTAAAAATGCTATAAATACAGAATGCGTATAAATGTTACACTTCAGCACACGCTTTATGGCCACCAAATGCTTACTTTATGATTGGGGTAATAATCTTATTAAATATAACATTATGGGTCTTCATTCTGTTTTGATGCACAGACATATGCAAATAACTTGCATTAGCATTTTTATGAGTGAGATTTTTGAGTGAGATTTCAATGGCAAGCTTATTAATAAATCCCTGGGTAGTGCTCAGGCTGATAACATTAGTTCTCTGTACCCTTTTATTGGGGCAGCTAATGAATTTTTTTCCCTAATAATGAATTTTTTCCCTAGTTGTCAATTCTGAATTGATGAGAGATTGGGAACAAACAGGACATGGCTGCAGAATGCCTAAAGCTATACTTTGTTGTGAAATTGCCAGTTCAGATCCATTTTGGGCTGGGTAGTGAGCAGTGACCAAAGATCACTTTGTCAGATGCTTTACTGGCCTATGTGAAATAAGATCTTAATATGTCCTGCGGCGCAGGCGCTCGGGAAGGGGCAGAGGTGGAGGGAAGCCAATGTGTGTGCTCTGTTCTAATTTCTGCCTAAATGCCTTTTTTCTTCTGGAAGATGGTCTTGCTTTCATACAGAGGTAGGGTTCATGATGGCAGGGCCTGTGGCAGCATGTGGTATGTAGTACAGGCTGGAGCACAGTGAGTGTGGGAAGTTGATTTAGTTATAACTTGGCAATTTATTGCCAGTAAAAAGGAAAAGAAATTATTTGCTTGGACACAGAGGTAGGACCGTCTTTGTGATCCTGAACAACACCGGGTCTGAGGAAAACGTAGCTTTCCTTTGTAGACAACATACTGAGGCATAGCTCTTGGGACCGCAGCTCAAAGCACAGCCAGCGCAGGTTGCGCTGGGGGACGGCCGAGAGCACCGAGCTGGGGCTGCATTCAGTGCAGCCAGTTCAGCTTGCCGCCCATGCCAGTAATATGCCATGGATGGTGGGGGAGCGGGAGAGCTCAGGAAAAGTGGTGCAGCGTGGGCAGATTCTGGGTGACTCGTGGCAGGGAGGGAACAGGCAACTGAAGAGAAGATCTGAGACTGAGCGCAAGCACCTGAACCTTGCTGTTTCTTCAGTCTTGTGCTGTCTGTGCCTCTGGTTGTTTAAATATAAATGCTTCAGAGTCTTTGAAAATACTCTATATAATGGTAAGGTTATGAGGGGAATATTATAGCAGAACTTGTAAATGTGCTGTAAAAATCTGAAGTTGTTGAGATGTCTAGCTGAGGCCCTGAATTACCAAAACCCTTAGAGCTGAGATTCTATTTAATAAAGCGCTTGTGAACATAATTCATTAACATCAATGGTACTGAAAAATGCTTGCAAGCACTTTGCATGTGTGACCTCCAAATTCCATAATGTTACAGATATCCACTATATAGCCTGGTAGCTGTTTCTCATTCTAGGCTGGTTTGTTTCTTTGCTTGAGAGTATGGATCCCACACACTGGAGAGAAACCAGAGTTTACTGTTCAATTAGAAAATTTTGTTTTCTTGGAGACAGCATTGATCTCCTGGACTGTTATGTTATCTGTCACTGTCTAATCACAGAAGATCTGTTGCTTGTACAGCAGAGCCTGAATGAGACTCTCCTAAAAAGGTAGGATGCTATTTCGGTGCGTGGAAGAAGGTTTCAGAACAACAGGGGTTGGCATTTGGCATGTGACTGATTAAACTTGGAGGAAAAAGACAAGTCTGCTTAGCCTAGCTAGGAGGCAGTGGAAAGAAACAGCCAAAGGGCACAGGTTTTTCCATCTTAGCACTGCATAATTGGACCAGATTTGATTACAAAACAATGGTGGACAGCTGTGAATTAAGAGGCAATATATTACTGCTTTGAGCTACTTCTGGTGATATTCTGGACAGAAGGGCTGGAAAGATGATTAATCCTCACCCCTGCTCTCTTGCTCTCTGTGGAGCAACTGACAAAAAAAAATTAGCTGTTTCTTACCAAAAACTAGACTGAGAATCTGTGCGCCAGACACACAAATGAAGGTCTGCTGTTCCTGTACCTGACACTTATGCTCTGTCTGTCAGTCCGGAGACTACCCAGACTCCATACACAGGCCTCTGCTGCAGCTTGTTTGGGAGTACTTTTCCTTTCTGCCCTTTCACTTTTCAGCTTTGTCTTAAGATTCCAGATACAGCCTTGCTTTTAAATGTTTGAGTGAGTTTAGCCTAACACAGCGTGACATTTCCCAGAAAATATAGCTGGTTATCAAGATCCCAGAACATACGTGCTTCCTGGCAGTTGGCTGGTTGCTGCTTCATGGAGGTCAAATAGAACAGGGGGAGGAGAAATGACAGTTTGGAGTCTCCTGCTTCCCCCTTGCCCCATGCTCCTTCCCCTGCCTGTTTGAGAGCCCCAGAGAGCCTGCAGGAAAGTTTCCTAGGCTGATGAAACAAGACCCTTGAGTGAAAGAGATGGCATATACTTCGTGGGAGTCTTTGGCAGAGGTTAGCACTTGAACAGCAAAGCTAGTCATCTAATATTCAACTCCTGCTGCATATGTACTATAACCTGGGGCCCCTTATTTGTTTTTTTACAAAACTGACTGTTCCCCTTCTGTAGGGACAAAGAGGAAAGATGTCCAAGGTGGATAAAAGGTGATGGTGTAAACAAAAGGTTAAATTAGACAAGGAGTAGCAGCAGCTGAAGTACCAAGGGATGGTGCTGAGGTATGGTAATGACTCTGTATATGCTGTAGAAAAAGCCAATGACAGTTGCAGTTACTGGGGGAGGGGTGCCGAGATGAAAAAGCAAATGCTCCTCTGTACAGATGGAGAGGTGACTGAGTGAGCATGGACTAATGGTGCCGAGGGGGATGGCAGGACTGGGATGCAGAGATGCAGTGGCTGGGACAGCTGAAGAGGAATGGGATGTAAATTATTTGATCAGTTGGCTCCTCGGGATGAAGGATTTTATGGCAAAGCTGAGAAAAATGAGGTTTGGGGAATTTGGTAGCTCTTTGAGGAAAGTGCTGGTACTAGCTGGGCTAACAGCACTGAAGGGGAACTGATGGTGTGAGTGGGGCAAAGGAAGTATGTGTGTGGGGGGCACTGACCACAAGGATGAGTGTGGACTAGAAAAAACAGGGTGCTGTCATCCCAGTGATCCTGAGTCAGTCTCTCTCATCCCAAGCTGTGATATAGATATTCCCTGGTCTCTTCCTCTATAATAAGCTCTGTCAGGAAGCCCAAGAACTTGAAAAGCTTGATTTTTATTACAGTCTAAGGCAGGAAAATTAACCTTTTAAAACAGAAACCTTTGACTATGTAAGACAAAATAGGGATTGTGAATAACTGTTCTCTCTGTCTCTCTATCCTTCTGGGGAAGGTATTTGCTTCCAGGCTCAGTTTTGTTCACTTATACTGCTGGGTGAATTTCAGTAGATGCTGGTCAACCCTGCTTGGTCCCCAGTTCATCAGAGGCCAGGTGATGGGTCTGCTCTTAGTCTTGTTCCTGCTGCAGGCTGTGCTGAGTTTTGCTCAGGCCATGGGATAATTCATGCAGGAAGGGGCCCTGGGCTGTGTCTCACCCAAACCCCCAGCTCGGAGCAGCGTCTGCTGTGAGGGCAGGCCTGGAGCCTGCTCAGGGCTTGGCCCGGGTGTCTGGAAAACATCAAGGATGGAGCCTGCACGACCTTCCTCTGCAGCCTGCTCTGTTGCCTCCTTGCCCTCACCGGGAAAAGGTTTCGTGCTCTGTCCCAGTCTGGAGGCTCTGTCTGTCCCAGGCAGCAGAAACATCCCCTGTCACATGGGGCTCTGCGGACTTTGCAAGGAAGCGTAGCCGGCGCCGCGGGTAGCACGCCCCCAAACCCCGAGCAGGCGGCACTGGCCCCAGCGGGGAGCCGGTGCGGGTGTCAGCGGGGCAGCGGCGAGCGGAGCGGCGTGCTTCCGCCACGGCTGATGGGCCGTATTCCCGCATACTTTTTCACGGGCGGGCCGGTTAGCTCAGTTGGTTAGAGCGTGGTGCTAATAACGCCAAGGTCGCGGGTTCGATCCCCGTACGGGCCACTTATTTTGCCTACAAAAGCTGGTCCCGGACAGAGCGAGGTCCAGGAGGGGAGTGCAGCCGCGGGAGCGTCGGGCCCCTCGGCGGGCAGCAGCGGGGAAAGTTTGTTTTCCGCTTTGGTTCCCCCGAGGAGGAGAAGAGGATGCGGCGCAGTGCGCGCGAGAGGAAGAGCCGGGGCGACAGGACGGGGGAGGCGGTGCCGGAGGCGAGGGAAGGAGCTGCCCGAGGGGTCTGTGCCGAGGGAAAGGGGTGGCAGAGTGCTGCCTGGGCAGGCGGCTTAAACTGGATTTAAGGAGCCATCCGGGGATGTAGAGATGAGCTGGGGGAAAGCAAGCAAGTGTGAGCGGTGGCAAAAGTCAAAATGGAGCACAAAAGGGGAAGGAATTTACAGGGAAAGGGCGGTGGGCGCAGGGAGGAGGAAAGTGAAATAACAACAACAAAAATGCAATAAAAAACGAAATATGTAGGTAGAAAGCGCACTCTGCAAAAATTTTAAATCTTTCTATGGGACATCAAATATTCACTGTCTTTTGCATCAGAGCATCTTCTCATCTTGTGCTTCTGTTAATTAGCATTAGGCCTGAAGAAAGTTTGCAAGATTTCAGACGGTCCTTGCTTTCCATTCAGAATCATAGTTAACTAAAATTTCATATCAGGTCTTTAACTTGTTACATTAGTGTAACTCTTTGATAGTTCTCTGTTGTCAGAGGCTGGAACCAGTGATGCTGAAGTGAGCGGGGTTTATGTCATCTTTTTTCTTTGGAGCAGGAGGACAAGCTAGTCCAAGATCTCCCTTGACAGCCTGATTTTGCACAGAATGTTCTGATCTCCTCTTGAAAGCAGTCCCTGTACAGTATTGAAATTTAGATATCCAGGCTTGCTAGATACTTGGTAATCTGTGCCAAGTTAATTTTTATTTATGAACTTGTGTAAGAAAAAATTCCAGGTGAAACTGAGTGTTCCAATAGAGTAGTAGGTCTGCAAGAGTGGCTGAGATGGCTAAAACTTCTCTTAGGAGCTCAAGACAGATATTATTTTTCTCCTATCTACCTCTGAACTGAAATGGGATTTCTTCAGAGGAAGGGAACTGTTTGGTGCAAATGTTTTCCTTGTAGAAACCCGTGGTTTCATTATTGGAGCTGCATACAGTAAGGCCACAGCTTCTTTGGGAAAATGTCTTGAGTTAACAGCATTCTACTGATTTCTTCCACAAATTTGCTAATATGCCCTTCACTCTCCAGGCTTGCTGCTTAAGGCTTCTTCCAACTGCAATGTCTGAGTCAAAATAAGTTGTAATAATTAAAAAGAAAAAAGAAAGAAGAAAAGCAGGTGACACTCATTTCAAAGTCAGTGTTTTGACATTGCATCTTCCCTACAGTGTCGCCAAGGTACAACAAGGGCACATGAGAAGTGTCATTCCAAAGTCACAATGTAATTTTTAAATCGTACAGATGAATATTCATGTTATCTAGTGTCCAAACTGCTGTCATGACTCCATCAGATGTCAAGGGAGAGTAATGTGGTGCCAGCTTGACCTTCTGTCTTGCTACTCCACTCAATGATTCTCCTCAATTCCTTTGGGTCCAGTTATAGTGGTCAGGACATGACTGCATACAATGACATCCATTTTAAAGGAAATGAAAGGAGAAACAGCACAGTATTTTGTTTCAGAAAGAAAAATGTGGGAATAATATTGCTTTGTTTTATGTTTCCCACATTAGGAATCAGAATTTTATTGCAGCTATGTTGTTGTATAGAAAAGTCCTTGCTATAAACCAAGGTGATGCAATGGCTCCTTGGCCACTTTTTCAGTTTGGTTTGAATTGCTTATATTCAGTGTGGTTTTTTTGGCGGCCAGGATTGTATGGGCATATTTTCCCTAAATTTAATTTCAGCAGATGGTTGTCAGATTGTGAGGGTCAGCCATTGTCCCTAGGGGAGTCATTCCAGAGCCCATTCTTCAACCTCAAAACTAGTTGGAGAATAAAAAGAGATTAAACAAACAAACCCATATAGTGAAATAATGCTCTCGTGAGGACAGCGGAGGAATTTCCATTCTGAATGGTCTGCAATGGCAGATGCTGGGGCATGTTCTGGGGTGACTGTTTAGTATTTCATTTAACCTGTAATTGGATTGGATAACACTGAGCCTGGAAGGCGTGTTGGTTGCTGTATGCTTGAAGTGTGGTGTGAAACAGCTCCTCTGTGCACAGCGGACAATGATGGAGAGGATGAACCTTTCTTATTGCCTGTGACAATGCTGGACATTGACAGCTGAGGAGGAACCTTCTAATCGGTCTAGCCAAACATCTTCTGTTACCATTTCAGATATTAACTATTGCATTTTAGAGTCACACAGACCAAATAAGCCAATCTGCTTCATACTCTTCACTGAGGACCATATTTTTCTTTGCATGAAATACTACTAGGAGGGCTTTTAAATGCAAATAGTTGAAGGTAGCCAGAAAGTGGGTTTACAGCATATTAAATTTGGTAGATGTGTATTAATTTACTCACTAATGTTCTGAAGCATTTTCTTTTCTGGCCATATCACAGGTTAATTTTATAATTTCTTATACTGTGTTTATTATCAGAGCCTCTAAGTGTCTTGTGATCAGGGTGGTTTATTCATAGAGTTTTCCATTAGGGGTCTTAATTATGGTGAAAATCTGAGCAGCAAGGATTCATCTGGTATCAACAGAGTAATACACAGATACAATCCAGAAACAACACTATTGAAATTAAAGGCAGGATGTGGTGGAAAGGGTTTTTCTTTAGATTAATTTGTGTGTGACTAAGTGTAAGCATTAATGCTATTATCATAGGTAAAGCTTTACCTATGATAAAAACTGGTGAGTGTACTGTTCACCTTCCATGCACTAGAAAAAAATGGCAGCTCCATCAAAAAGCCCAAGTCTGTCACAACCCCAAACAAAGGGTTTCATTTAATGTTGTTGTGAGCAGAGATGCAGGTGGGAGGGGGATAAGGAAATGCCATAGAAACAGACCCAGGAAGGAGCTGCCAGCCAAGAACATGGCTGAATGGGCACAGACAGTCCAGGATCTGGCTAAAAGGAGTCTGGAGCTGTAAGCAAAAGCCCAACAACCAGCCCCCTGTTCAGGTCCTCTAGTGTCTCAGAAACAGGGGTTATTCAGGAAAGCGGACTGCATGACAGGGATGCCGGCTTCCAGGTTTTTTTTTCTTTGCAACTGAAATAACAAGGACCCTCAATTTTTTGTCTTGCAGCTCGCATCAGAACAGGGTAATTATACTTACTGCTGAAGCTGGAGAAAAATTTTCTTCACACTTGTATGTTCTTAGAAAGCAATCACTAAAATGAAGTATGAGCAAATCTGAGTAATGTCTTAAAACTCAAAGTGTGATGGGCTAGACTTGATCAGGAATCAAATCTTTACTCCTGTGATACTGTATAAAAGGATTCAGTAACTTTGTAAACAAAGTATCTGGCAACTTCTTCCCCAGTTTTGAACTAATGCCTGCCTGTAGAGTTACTAAGTTTAAATAGCTGAACAGTCCTTTTTCACTTGTGGAAGAATTCACCAGCAATGCCCATAGTACCACAGGGCCATGTGGAGGTCATTGAAATCTCATTTAAACATGTGCCATATAGAACCAGGTGGAAGATCAGTGTGAAAATACCTGGCTCCTGGTGTGTATTTGTGCTTGTTTTACAAAGAATAAATACGCTTCTCTTACTAGATCAGCAGGACTAGCTATAGCTATACACTAGTTCTGTGTAAGGCTTCTTTCTTTGTGGTGAGGTACAGCAAGTGTTCAGTTTAATTGGTATCTAGTCACTGTTTCGCAGGGAAAGTAAGCTAGAGGTAACATAACCTTTGGTGGTATTCTCTCAAAGCCTAAAAGGAAGTATGTCAAAGTCTGCATGTGAATTTTATTTTTGGAGATGAAGAATACAGTTTTAAAGACAAATACTATGAATATATTATGCTATGTCATTTTTGTCATTAACCAATAATGTAAGGAACAGTGAAGGGCAATGGGGGTAGTCTGGACTTTGGCATCCTCAGACTTGTGTGGAAAAAATGTTGTGCTGCTCCAGAGAGGGACAGTGAATGACAGGTCCCCAATATTTGGTAGGACTGAGGCTGATGGTGCCTTCTCACATTCCTGAGCAGACAGTTGTTAAACTTTTTCTCTGAGGCTTATCTGAGTCACAGCCGGCTAATATCATCACACCTTTCGGAAGCAAATTGTCTGCTTTTCTATGGAAATGGTTAAAATGCTACATAGGGATGCAGACTGAAGCACACTCTGACTTGGCTTTCTAATGCTTTCGGGGGGAGAAATTCTGTCTTGTTCCAGGCTTAAATCTAAACCAGAAAGGGGAAGAAAAAGTTGAAGATAAAATTCCATGGTCCTGACATCAACTCTCTGGTGGTAACCAGCAGCTCATACTCCCTCCTTGTTCGCACTGTCTGTTAAAAGCAATCTTGAAAGCACAGAGCAAGTGGGCAAAGCAGGACAGCACATCTCCTGTACGCCATCTGCAAGCTTGACAAACCCCTGAGGCAGAGGCAGACTTCACAGAAAGCAACTCTGGCACTGAGCTAGAGGGTTGCAACTCATGCTGTTGAGGTGTGGGACAACTGTCAAGGTGGGTTAGTTTTACAAAATGAGCATCTGACATTGTACCCTTGGAACAATGCTTACCAAAATGGCCTT